>JAMPIV010001586.1:600000-776926 GCA_024509875.1 Oreohelix idahoensis
AATGTTCAAATGTCTAGTCGTGGTCTAATAGTGTATTGTTTAGACAGATTGGTATTAAAAGAATGTGTAGAAGTCAGTCCAGACCAATTATCTCATCACAATCTTCTTATTCTTCTTATTTTATTGCTCCTGCAGGAACATAGAGTCACCACAGTAGTGGCAGGAAGCTCGCACTAAAACGTTGTTTGCTCTTTATGTTGTGGTGTCTGCAGCATTTTGCATTACATGATAAGATTGCTTATTCCACATATGTACCTTCTTTTTAAAACATCTGATTCTTTGCTACCAAACATTATATTATAACAGTTATTGATAAGTTTGTTATAATTATTATTGATAAGCCTTACAAAGTTGCTGGACGTGTTTGTTGAGATGATGTTGAGGTGGCTACAGTGAGTTTGTGCATGGGGCTAGTAACCTGACTAAAACACACTGCCTCAGAAACAAACACTGTAAGAGCACTTCAGTTTTTTTAACAGGTTTCTTGCATGGGGAATACTGCACTGATGACTGTATCTAGATATGCAGGGCTACAATACTGTGCTCTAGTTTTGGCTCCTGTAAAGGAATTGCCACATTCTGCAGCCTGCCACTTCTCACCTTCTCTCACACTTCCTGGTTAAGTGTGAATATATTGGCAGAGCTGAAAATAATACATGATGCTCAGTTCTTACTTCAGTGTGTTCTAGGAAGATAATATTTAGGCTTAATGACTTGTTCGCACAAATAATTTAGGTGTTTTGTAATTACAGGTAACAGTGGTAGCCCGTGACAATCGACTGCCACAAAAATCGGACCAGGCAACAGTGACACTCTATGTCCTACGCAATCGCTTCCCTCCAAGGTTTATTAACAACCCATACAATGTACCAGCAATCTCGGAGAACCTGGCTGTCAACTCTGTTGTCTACACCACAGTCAGTGCTGTGGACCAAGATGCTACAGTAAGTTCAGTATGTGTATTGGTTGATGACTACACAAGCTTTTGCCCTGTATAGTTCCCAGAGGTCCCTGAGGAGAATGTGAAAAATATGACTATTGATCCCTCAAGCTTTTGCCCTATATAGTTCCCTGAGGAGAATATGACTACTGATCCCCCAAGCTTGTCATAAAGATAGTGACTGATATGCTTATGGTTAACAACCTCATCTTGTAAACAACCTGTTATAGAAACCAGTGCTGCAAGAGCATATTATTGTTTTGCTACAGGCTTCCAGGAAGGGGAGCAGGCGGTGGTGACAGGAAGCAAAAAAGGGAAGTGATGCTTTCACTTTAGTCTTTGACTGCTGGAATTAAACATCATGGACAGTTCAAATAGTGTTCTTGGTTTGTCTTTTTAAAATGTGAACATGTATCCTCTATCATGAATGCTTCAGCCACAACCTTAATCAGTCTTATCTATGTGACCTACTTTCTGGTGATACAAGAATCATTTCACTGATAATTTCATTACTATGTAGCACTATTGCATGGGCAAGTTGCTAGGCAAGTCATGCTTCACAGCAGCTCTTTTAGCCCTAACTTTTCAGAGTATTGAAAGTCAGCTTCAGTGACTGCCATAGCAGCTACTTGGGAAAATCCATATTGTACTTTGCTGACTCAGCAAAATTGTTTTTGTTGAACAAAGTCGACATCATTGCACTCCAGCCAAACCCATAGGTGCTCAGTCTTCCTCAGCAAATGTCAAAGAGTGTGAATACTAATTGTTCCTGTAGCTTGCTGGTTATATACACGACAGATGCATACTCTCATACGTCCATCTCTGCTAGCCTTACGTTTGATGCCAAATTCCAAGTCTTAACTTTGTTGATTCATCTATTGCAGTGTCATTCTCTAACAGGTGATCATTAATTGTTCTCAGTATCTCTCCCTTATCTGTATCCAGTTTCCCCACTGTAGGTGCTATTGATGCTAGTCTGTCAGCTCTGTCATTACCGCATACCCCTGCATGACCATTCATGCCGTAGCCAACCATTTTGAACCTTTTGAAGCATGGACTGAAAGTCTGACACAATGGCTGCCTTTGTTGCTGAAGTTTCAGTTAGCCACCTTAAGGCTGCTGTAGCTGCCTCTACCTCCATTCTCATGCTGGAAGTTGTTATCTTGTATGCCCCGCTATGTTCGGCGACGATTCTGCCCTTTACCCTAGCAGAGAAGTCCCAACCTGATTTCTCACCATGGATCCCATCAGTATACACAACTGCATCATTATCTCCGGCATGATCGTGTATCAGTTGATTCATTTCCAGTTCCACTTTCCCATTGCCCCAAGTTTTACACTCTCTGCCAAGGCTGATGATGACTTGCTGGAAGTTAATCCAGTTCTCATCTGACTTACTCCACTTTTCCCGCTTTGAATATATTTTCAACTGTGGTTACATGCTTGATCGTTGTCTCTGCCTGTGCCATCCATGACATCCCCCTCTTTATTCTTGCTTCCTTAATGTCAGCTATGTTTCCATGCTGGGTGTGCCTTTTGTCTGTGGTTACTTGCATGTAGGCTTTTCCCAGGCCATCGCATATCTGGATTTAATCGACATCACACAAGCATGTAACTCATTGTCACAATGAGTGGCTGAATGGTGGCTTTTGCTATATAGATATTAAACAGCATTGGTGATAGTGGAGAACCCTGGGGTAGTCCTGGGCAAATGCGCACTGGGTCTGATGTCCATGTTCCCAAGCGAAATGCCACTGATCTCTCAGCAATAAACCACAGAGAAAAGGCAGTAGTAAGTTAATAAGAGCCGGTTCTTAGACTATGTGACCTTGTATCTGTTTATATTAAAATCACCTGCACTACTATAATATTGGAACTTATGAAAAGGTCAAGGTAGTCCTATAGCAGATACTGCTGTAGAGGATTGAAGTGTCACAGAATTTGCCTATGGAAGGTCTTAGCTTGCTTCCCCTTGTCACTGCCTTAGCCTTCCCTAACCTGAGCAGAGACAGATACCCATTTATAGCTGGGTAGACTGAAACATGACACTGCCAGGTTTCAAAATTAGTAGCTTTTGCCTCAAAAGCAAGCGCTCTAACTACCCTATCACTGTTAACTTATGAGAGCATAATTAACAGCCTCCTAAATAAAATTTTTTGTTTAACTCAGGCCCCTCTTGTGTATGAAGAGCTTACCAACACAACAGCTGCGTACTACTTCAACATTAACAGGAACACAGCTGCAGTCACACTGGCCAATAGTCTTCTGGCAGGAACATCAACATCATACCAGGTAATCAATTATTCTTTCTTCTATTTTTCTTTGCTTTTGTTAATGTGATGCTTGATATTACTAATTTAATTGTTTACATCATTTCTGCATGTATGTTTTTGTAAACCTCAGCTGTTTTAACTTGACGTTTTAACATTAATATCCTGGTGTTGTTAATTCCTTTTATTGATTTAGAAAGTGCATGTGTTATTGATATGTCACTGTTGATAACTTCTACACCCCTCAGAAGAAGAGGAACAACTAAGTAAGTAAGTTATTGTTGATCAGAATTGACGTAATTGCACTCCAGGTAAACCCATAGGTGCTCAGTCTCCCTCAGCAAATGTCGAAGGGTATGAGTGTTAATTGTTCCTGTTGCATGCTGGTTGTATACACTCTTGATGCATACGTCCATTTCTGCTGGTCTTATATTTAACGCCAAATTCCAGCAATCTTAGCCTCTTCTCTAATTGGCCATCATTAACCATCCTTAGTATCTCTCCCTTATACATATCCAATGCACCTTCTATTGGTGCTCTTGAAGCTAGCTACATACCCCTGCATGACCAGGACAGTAGATCCACACCAGTTCCTGAAGATTAGAGGCTTCTAGGTGAATCAATAACGGATGATGGTCACAAAATTTGGTTTAGTGGAGATGAGTCTAAACATCAGCATGGAGTAGGTTTTATCGTACATAAAGATAGATTGAACTCTGTCATCAGCTGCACCCCAATAAATAGCAGGCTTATCACCATTCGTATTGCAGCACATCCAAAGAACATCTCCATCATACAGGTATATGCCCCCACTACTGACTATGAGGATGAGGCAATTGATACATTTTATGACAATCTGGATGAAGCAATTAAGAAAATTCCAAAGAAAGATCTTCTCATCGTGTTAGGTGATTGGAATGCTAAAATAGGGCCAGATGCATACGGTCACTGGGCTGGTACAGTGGGGAGATTTGGGACAGGTGAAACTAACGATCGAGGACTAAGGCTACTAGAATTTGCCAACAACTATAAACTAACCATTGCAAATACACTATTTCCTCATAAGTTATCAAGAAGAACAACGTGGCATGCCCCAAAAACTGAGATACATGGCCAAATTGATTTTATTCTTGTATCCAAAAGATTCAAGTCCAGTATTAATAAAGCCAAGACTAGGACTTTTCCTGGCGCCGACATTGGTAGTGATCACGACATGGTATTGATGACGCTCAAGCTTAAACTTAAAAAGAACTATAATCAAAACAGATGTTCTCAGTTAAGATTCAATTTAGACAAACTGAAAGATCCAGAAATCGCGGGAATCTTTGAGGCAACTGTTGGAGGAAAATTCGCAGCTCTCAACTTTTTGGAGGATGATATCAACTCAATCACAGAGAACATGAAAGACGTGCTCATTGAATCAGCAACAGAAATACTTGGTAAAAGAAAGAAAATAAACAAACCATGGGTTACAGATGACATTCTGAAGTTATGTGATACACGGCGGGAAATGAAAAAGGTTAAGAAAGAGGTTCCTGAAGCAGCATGGCAATACAGTATGGTGAATAAAAATATTAGGAAGAAAATGAAACAGGCCAAAGAAAAATGGGTAGCTGATCAATGTGAGTCCATTAATACGGGGCTAATAAAAGGTAACAGCAAGGCAGCTTTTGACACATTAAGAAAACTATCAAAACCCCAACAGCCCAGGGTAACTGTCATAGAAGATAGCAATGGGGCTCTGCTCAATGAAAAAACAGCTGTAATGAGAAGATGGACAGAATATTGTAAAGAATTATATAACTGTAAACTTGACACTGACTTAGGCATATTAAACAACATTAAGTGCGAAAACAGGGAACTCGGAAATGCAGCAATATTACGGGAAGAAGTGGAAGAGGCTATATGTTCGATGAAAGGAGGGAAGTCACCGGGTGTGGATAATATCCCAGCAGAGCTCTTGAAATATGGAGGACCAGATATAGTAAAAATCATGACAACAATTTGCCAGAAGATATGGAGTACAAAAAAATGGCCAAAAGAATGGACGCAGTCATTAGTAATACCGCTTCCAAAGAAAGGAAATCTAAAAATGTGCAAGAACTACAGAACCATTAGCCTTATTAGTCATCCAAGTAAGGTGATGTTAAGGATACTTTTGAACAGAATAAAACAGAAATCAGAAGAAATCTTGTCAGAGGAACAGGCTGGCTTTAGACCAAAAAGAAGTACCTCAGAACAAATCTTCAATATTAGATTACTTATCGAAAAACATCTCCAACATCAACACGATTTATACCATAACTTCATCGATTTCACAAAAGCCTTCGATCGAGTCTGGCATGAAGGCTTATGGCAAGTAATGAGAAAATTCAATTTTGATACCAACATCATAGATATCATTGAAGCACTATACAAGGACGCAAGCAGTGCTGTTTTTGCAAGCAACGACATTGGAGAATTTTTCAAAACAACTGTAGGAGTTCGGCAGGGATGTATCCTGTCCCCAGTGCTCTTTAATATTTATCTAGAACATATTATGCAGGAGGCTCTCTACGATTATAAATCAACCATATCGATTGGAGGCCGACCTCTGTGCAACCTACGTTTTTGCTGATGATATTGATCTGATAGCTGGATCAGAATCAGAACTTCAAGACCTTACCTCTAGACTGGAGAAAGTAACAAGAACGTATGGGATGGAAATTAATATAGAAAAAAGCAAGATATTGGTGAATAGCCATAAGAAACATGTTCCGACCAACATTACGTTAAATGGGCAAACGTTAGAAGAAGTTAACACCTTTAAATATCTCGGGTCCACTATATGCAGTGATGGAAGATCAATTAAAGAAATCAAGACAAGACTTGAGATGGCCTCAGCTGCCATGACAAGGTTGAATGTGATCTGGAAAAGTAACATCAGTTTTCCTGTGAAGATCAAATTATACAAATCACTTGTATTATCTATTCTCTTGTATGGGTGTGAGAGCTGGACACTCACTGCAGATACGGAGCGAAGGATTCAGGCTTTCGAGCATAAATGTTATAGAAGAATTTTGCGCATTTGCTATAAAGAGCACAAAACAAATGTCTATGTTAGAGAGAAGATAAACACCTATGCAGGCCACCAAGAACCACTTTTGTCAACAGTGAAACGTCGAAAGCTTGCCTGGTTTGGGCATGTAACTCGTCATGACTCCCTTTCGAAAACGATCCTTCAGGGAACAGTCGAAGGTAAACGGAGAAGAGGAAGGCAGAGAAAATCCTGGGCTGATAACATCAAAGAATGGGCAGGACACGGTTTTTCCACACTTGTACGCATTGCTGAGGATAGAGAGCAGTGGAGGACCCTGTCTGCTGATGCTTCCACCATGGCACCCCTACGACCCATGACCGGTTACGGGCTGAGATGATGATGATGGTGGTTTTCCATTCGTGCTGGAGCCATCCACTTTGGACCTTCCGAAGCATGGATTGTGAGTCTGATACAATAACTGCCCTTGTTAATGAAGTTTCAGACAGCCATCTTAAGGCTACAGTGGCTGCCTCTTCCTCCGTTCTCATGCTGGAGATTGTTATCATGTAAGCCCAGCTATGTTCTGCGATGATTCTGCCCTTTACTCTAGCATATGTTCAACGAAAAAACCTTGTAGGTACTGACTTTGATGTCATAGACATTGTCACAAGTCTGTTTAGATGTGACTGTGTTGGTGAACCAAAGAATATGAGCACAAATTATATTAGAGAGAAAGAAGACATCAGTGGAATAAGGGATGAGAAGAGGATGCTGGCAATGGATTTGGCACACATTGAGGAAACCTGTTGATAGGACACACATTGAGAAAACCTGTTGATAGGACACACATTGAGGAAACCTGTTGATAGGACACACATTGAGGAAACCTGTTGATAGGACACACATTGAGGAAACCTGTTGATAGGACACACATTGAAGAAACCTGTTGATAGGACACACATTGAGGAAACCTGTTGATAGGACACACATTGAGGAAACCTGTTGATAGGACACACATTGCCGAAACCTGTTGATAGGACACACATTGCGGAAACCTGTTGATAGGACACACATTGAGGAAACCTGTTGATAGGACACACATTGAAGAAACCTGTTGATAGGACACACATTGAGGAAACCTGTTGATAGGACACACATTGAGGAAACCTGTTGATAGGACACACATTGAGGAAACCTGTTGATAGGACACACATTGAGGAAACCTGTTGATAAGACACACATTGAGGAAACCTGTTGATAGGACACACATTGAGGAAACTTGTTGATAGTATTACTAGGCAGTCCTTGTTCTGGAATACCCAGGGTAAAAGAAGTAGATGTAGACTGAACACAAGGAGAAAAGAACTGGAGAAAAATGGAAATGATAAGGAAGACATGGAAAGATTTTGACCAAATGGCATGTGACAGGAGGGCGGGGCGTGCATCTGTTGAAGGCCTATGCTGCATGGGGAAGTCATAGAAGGACCTGGAGGGGAGAGCACAGGACATGAGGACTTGTTGTGAATTTATTGCAGGGCTATGCTCCTCAGGGGGTTGAAGGAGAATGAAGGAATGTCGACTTAGCAGTAAGAACTGTTGGAAATTAGTTGTTTTCATGGCGTTGATAATACTATTGAGAGACGTTTAATTTAAATTATATTCATTTAAAAAAAAAAACCTTAACTGGGGTATGGTTCACTTCAAAAGGTGAACGCCAACTTCAACATAGTAATACGCCAGTAATTGCAACTAGAAAGTATCCAGACGGTCCATGGTACCTTTATTCACAACATACACTGCAATCTACAAATGTATGCTGGATTCCTTGTCTATTACATACGTATTTTCAATTAATCACACGCTTTCTCCTATCATAGTACATGGCAATCAAAAATTACTTGCCTTCGACAGACATATGTCATAGGATTCACACTAGTGGGAACACATCCACTCTTGTCTCAAACACATGCCCAAAAGACCCCGTAACTACCTATACATCATATTTCACAACGTGCATACATCGTCATCTTTCTGTCCATTTAATTAGAGCTCTCTGTGTTACAAAACCACCATTGCAAAATATCAGTTGTAGTTTCATGTATCCTAGAGCAGCTCTTAACAAGGATGTATGTGAGAGCCTGGAAAATACTTCTTGCTGTCTGATACAGCACTAAGAGCATGCATGAGTGTATGTGAAATGCTGCATACTGTCTTGAAACCTTACAGTGCTGAATACAAAGGTATTTCTTTCTTC
This sequence comes from Oreohelix idahoensis, assembly GCA_024509875.1. NCBI lineage: Eukaryota > Metazoa > Mollusca > Gastropoda > Stylommatophora > Oreohelicidae > Oreohelix > Oreohelix idahoensis. Next base: position 608,484 of record JAMPIV010001586.1, read on the forward strand.
TATTGTACACAGCTGTATGTGAGAGCCTATGACCCAGCCTACCCGGAAGACTATGTTGACGAGGTTGTAAACATCCCAGTGAATCGAAATGAATATGCTCCAGTGTTTTTACAGCCAAACTATGTCGTCACCATAAATGAAACTGAAACTGTTGGTACCACCATTCTAACAGTGTCTGCCACAGACAACAACACTAGGGTAAGTTCTGCACAATTTTGTATTTTAATAGTTGTTTTGTTTTTGTTTTAGCTTTTTTTTTTAATGCATGCAAGCTGGGTTTATATTATAGCCTTAAAATGTATGCTTATTTTTGCTAATCATTACAAGAAGAGGTTAAAATTGGGGGATGGAGGGGAAGACGGGAGATTGATTTATTTGCTTTTTGTGGACAGATAGGTAGAAGTCTATAGAGTTTTCATTTGCAGTAAATTCTTTTTTCAGTTACGTTTATTGGGAATTATTTCATAATACTCTTTTTTTATAAGTGTGAGATTATCCCCAGCAATACTGATGAAATAAAAGCATTAAATAAATAATACAGTTTAAAACTTCTGACTGAGTGAAGAATGCAGCATTGTCCACATGCGATGAGACATGCTTGAAACACAGCTTGTCTGCTGTATAGGAAAGTTGAAGCCACTGAGAAGAAGAGAGAGATGAATGTAATTATATGAGTAGCTTAGAATAATGAGCAGGAACACTAGCAGGAAGTCCTCATGTTAAGATTTGCAGATTTTAGAGTGACACAGTAAGTTCATGTCATAGTCCTGTCAACAGAGAGAGAGTAGGAGTCAATATCTTTGGACTCGTTATAAATGTCTAGGCACACACTAAACTATTACCACTTCCACCATCCTGGGAGCAGCATTAGCAAAAAACAACTCCAGGAATGCTACACTCAAACAAATTATAATAACGCTTCTATGAATATGAGAACGCACGTGGAGTAACAGAACGCACACAGTGCAGATCTATTCTATGAATACCATATGGCTGATTTGTTTACGCTGTCAAAGCAAAATTATCAGACTTCACTACAAAGATTACAAATTCATTATGATGACCAGCTAATATCTTTGAAAAAAATAAGATGCACAGATTTGATCAGTATGACTATGGAAAAATACTGCCTGAAGCGATTTTACTCAGCCCCACGCTAAAACAATCAGCAGTCATGGGCAAACAAAAAAGCCATAAGTCCTCTCTCTCTCTCCAAAACATATATACTCGACAACATCTTTGCTGGTCGTCTTGAATCTCAATTTCCGTCACCCCTAATTCATACAACCAATAAGGGAGCAGCTTTCAGTCACATGACACACTATCCTTAGTTTCACTCTCAAACTGCTTAATGTCATGAACAAGCTAGGAACCATTCACTGACATTCTTTAAACACATCTGTCACTGACACTTGCTCCATACAGAGCAGGGGAATTCAAAAGCTGTAAAATGGGCTGTGACATAGGGGAAAATGATTTTGTCAGATCAGGATTATTGTAATTTTTTCATTCTGTTTCAGGACACTGTGACCTACACTGCTACTGGTGAACAAGACACTCTGAGCCTCTTCCGAATCTTCAGCAGTGGGGCCATTATAGTGAACTCTAACCTGTTAGGAGTGCCTAAGAATACCTATACGGTAGGACAAAGCCGTGCTTTTTGTTTTGTTTCTTTTTGTGTTTTTAATTCCAGTTTACTCAGAATTAAACATTGAATATAGTACATCTTATGTTGTTTCTGTTTTAGTGGTTGTTTTGTGTGTGTGTGTGTCCTTCATTTTATTTTGTGAAAGATTATGATTGGGTCCTTTTCGCTGTTCTTTGTTCAGGTTAAAAATAGTTAACTGTTTGATACATACCTGGCATGACTATTTGAAGTCATATTTGGTTATCTGTCATATTTGGCTATCTGGCATATTTGGTTATCTGACTTATCATACAATCTCCAGATGAATGTTGTGGCCCAGGATAATGGCACACCTTCCAGGTCAACTCCTGTGACTGTAACTATCAACATTCTACGCTATCCAGGCAGACCAATACTGTCCCCTGATCCATGTCGGGACACAATCAGTGAGAACAGACCTGTTGGTCCAATCAATGTACAAATCAGTGCCAGTGATCCAAACAGACAGGTATGACTTGACTATACTACACACTGGCTAAGAGTGTTTTTTTAATGCTTTTTTAACCCACAGTTATTAAAATTTCCATTTTTGATCCACCACTGCAGATTAGCAAGATTCCAGCACTAGAGCATTCATGTGCTCTCTAACAAGTGGTTGCTTCTCTAACAAGTTCTTTTACATGATAAGGTTGCCAGTACCATTCACAACCTCATATTGGTCACCATATTGGTCACCTTTGTACTGGCAATTTATTTTGGACTAAATTTTTTTTTTTTTTTTTTAAATGACTTTTGATCATTTCAGAACATGCAGCTTTTCTGCTATAAGCAGATGTGTTTCAAAAGCTCTGAAGTTTAACACATTAACTACCGCAAGCCGCTGTGAGCGGCTCACAAAATAATCACATTTGGACCGCAAGCCGCTCAGAGCGCCAATCTAATTTTAGTAATAAAACGAATGAAAAATGTACTGAAACACTTTCTGATCTGGTTCGAGATTTTAAGTTGCCACCGGAAAACAAATTCCCAAAGCATTGTTGTTGTAGAACACTGGAAAATTGATATTATGTTCATATTTTTCAGCGTTTTGGGTTAGTTACCAAATCATGTAAAACTGTTTACCGTGGCAACTAGTGATAGGACTACAAAAAATGCGTGTACATCTCGTCTAACAGCTAAATAGGATAGAAACGTTTTTCAACAAATGACTGATAGATCTAGCGACGAGGACAAGAGTGAAAACGGTGTGCACATTGATTGAAATTGTGATTTTGATAGAGATGGGGCGCAAGCAGTTATAAATGTGAAAATATTGCAAGTCCTCGGCCATTGGAGGGCCGTTAAATAGCAACAACCTCTATTAGAGTTTATTGTAATAGTACATTCATTTATCTTTAAAATGACGCGTAATTCATAAAAATCTGTAAACAATTACGAAAACTACAGCTTACTTTGTGCAAACACCTGCAGGTTGAAAATGGGGAAAAAATTTAATTCGGCCACAGTGTGTTTTTCAATTCGGTAGTTAATGTGTTAATTTGCATACTTCAAGTTAATTCACTTTAAATCACACATTTGTAATTTAATTTAATTTGTGCTGGATAGTTAATACAGAAATTAAATATAAGATTTTATAAGATGTGTGATTTTTATAGAACTTCTATTTCCAGATGTAACAAGAATGTTTATTTAGGTAAAGTAATCTAAATGACATTACAAATTAACGTGAAAAATAAATGAAATATTTCCAACGTGGCATGCAAGCTATAAGTATACATGCCATAGTTCATTTCTAATTATTTTGACCATAGATATAAAGTCTTTAACTAGACTTACCATGTCATATAAGTGATAATAATTAAATGAAAATAATAGCTAATTTTCCTTTGTTAGTAAAATAGCTGTTTCTTTCTTCTTTACAGTGCATTGATATGTATCCAGGACATTAAGTTTAGTTTTAAGACTTTCTTACAAGTTAATGTATCTCTGTGCTACATACCTGTGTCAGTATAGGCTGTGTATTTTTCTAATTTCAATTGATATTAAACTGTAAAGAGTAGATGGGAGAAAAAAGTTTTTGAAAGAAAACGTGGAAATGAGTTGTGAAATGTTAAACTTATTCTCCTCCACCTTTTTATTTCATGTCCCTGTGGTGTTTGAAGGATTTTTCTGCATTTTTATTTAAAAGGGATATTTGGTGTTTGAAGAAACTGGTGACTATCCAGCTCCAAACTTCCTTGATGTGAACAACAGCGGAGTTATCACCTTAACCCAGAACCTGCGGAACAACTCAGTCAGAGATATGTTCCTCATTGTAAGATTTTTCTCAGTGTCGTATTTCATTTTTTATGCTTTTTTCACGCCACTTCACATTAATAGTCATATTTCAGCAGCTGAAGATGCATGACATGCTTTGTGAGATAGAGACATTTTTAATGGAGAACATTGTCCCATTTTGGATAAATTGTGTTCGAGAATGCTAAATGCCATATCTTAAGATTTTTAAAAATTTCAAGTTGAAATATTTTTCTTTATTTAATTGTAAAGACTTGCCTTTTCTAGTAACAAATAAGAAAGAATTGACGCCTTAGATGGGGATGTATAGAAGAATGGGACAAATCTCATGGAAAGAGAAGGCAGCACATAAAGAGGTTCTGGAAAAGCTGGGAATGAAAAGAGAAAAAATGACAAAGTTAGATTAAATATTTTAGTCATATGAAAAGACATAATACCTCGCTTAAAACCATAATGGAAGGAAAATCTGAAGGCAAACTTACAAAAGGAAGGTAGTGCTAAAAGTGGGGAGACAGCATTAAGAGATTGATGACAGGAAAGAGTCTTTCAGAGTGTACCATCAAGACAAGAGACAGAAGGTAGTGGAGATCCATTGCATCTGATCCTTGTTGTTAAAGTTTAAGCTGATCTGATCTGATCTGATCTTTTGTAGTAACAAAGTTGCAAAGATTTTTTTTGTTCATTTGCAGACTCATAAAATAATTTGAGAGTAAGAGACCATTTAAATGGAGATTTAATTGTTTCAAACAACTTTTGTTTGAAGCTGTGTTTGTTATAAATTCCATCTACAAGATTTTTTAAAAATTTGCTAAATGTTTTTAGTTATTCAGTTTTTAAGACTTGTCTTTCATGGTGACACATGATCTGAATTGGTTGAATGTTAATCAGTCATTGTCCACTCGTTATGCCTGTTGTGGATCAGCAAATCTTTCTTTCTCGATAACCACAGTACGCAATAAGAGTATATGACTCCTCAAGACCGGACCGCTCCAGTGTCATCAGGTGTAACATCACAATCCTCCATAATCAAAACCCACCACGATTTACCTTGCCAGACTACAGAATCAGCATCAGAGACACACACCCTGTCCTGTCTTTTGTGATCAATACGACTGCAATAGACCCCGACCCACAGGTAAGATTTGGGTGTGAAATTTCAATCAATCAGTACCCTTTAGCTCCCCAGGGAGCATAGGCCTTCAACAAACACATGCCAAGTCCTCCTGTCACATGCCATCCGCTCTCGTTCTTTCCATGTTTTCCTCATCATTTTCACTTCTGTATCTAGTTCTCTTCTCCATGTGTTTTTTGGTCTACCTCTGCCTCTCTTTCCTTGGGGATTCCAGAACAAGGACTGCCTTGTAATGCTATCAACAGGTTTCCTCAATGTGTGTCCTATCTATCACCAGTATCTTCCTCTCGACTCTTGTTCCACTGACACTTGTCTGGTTCTTGTCATCAGTTCCCCATTTGTGACTTTGTCATACCATTTTAGTCCTTCTATTCTACGTAAGCACCCATTTATAAAAGTCTGTAGCTCTTTGGTTGTTGTTTTTGTTGTTCTCCATGTCTCAGAGCCATAAAATAGGACTGACTTGACATTTGAGTTGAAGATTCTTATTTTCGTGTTGGACTTGATTTCTCTTGTTCTCCATATGTTTCCCAATGCAATGAAAGCTCTTCTTGCGTTTTGTATTCTTATTTTGATATCACTGTCTGTCCCTCCAACTTTGTCTATATTGCTGCCAAGATTGTGTATAATTCTACGTCTTTTAGTGGTGTTTCTTCAAGTTCAACCTTGTTATCATTTCTTGCATTTATTCTCATTATCTTAGCCAATTCCTGGTATATTTTCAGACCAGCTTGTTGTGACCTCTCATCGAGTATTTTCATTTTCTCTTGCATCTGATTATGATTATGGAACAGAAGTGCCAAGTCATCTGCAAAATCCAGATCATCAAGCTGTTTAGTCAGATTCCACTGGATTCCATTTCTATTGTGTGAAATCAAATGTTTTCATAACCCATTCTTTTGCTAGTAAGAAAAGAAATAGAGACAAGAGGCATATGTGAAGTTTGGTTAGGTGGAATTTGGAAGGTAGGGGGTGGTCTATAATAGCAATAGATTGAGAATGGGGTCATCAAATATAATTATTAAAATGTTCATCATTTTCTTTTTAGCTGTCTATGGCAGCTGGTCCCCTTGAAGGAAGCCTGCATGAAGCATTGACATGCTCTTGCAGTGGTGGTGTTTGTAGCCAGTTTTTCTACATGACCAGGTTGCTACCCCAATTCACAACCTTATATTAGTCACCTTGTATGAGGAAGCAGTAGTCATAGCATGTCAAGAATTAATAATAATAATGATTAAAAGCAGCCAAAATAAAACATTTTTTAATGCCCAAGGTGAAAAAAACTGGCAAGCACACCAATTAAAACTGAAGCAAAACTGAGGTTACTAGAACTCATATAAAACCAAATGAGAGTATGAAGTGGTGATGTCCAGTTAACAGCATGAAGCAGTGTCTTGTATCAGTATTAGTTTAGTCTGGGACATTCATTTTCAAAAGAAAGATTTATAAATATTTGTGACTTGTGATTCACAATGTGGCCTTTCTAACTTGATTACTTTAGGAGTTGGACGTTGCAAATTTATTCAGATTTATTCCTTCTCTCTCTCTCCTATTCTAAGCTGCATTTAAATCTACTTGCCTGTTTGTCCCCTAAACATATGCATTAATTTAAATGCATCTTGTATGCACCCTGTGATCCACAAATTTATTTCAATTTTTTTTCTTTTCCCTTTGCATCATCTCTCACCTGCAAAGTGATTTCAGTTTACCTCTCTCTCTCTCTTTCTCTCTCTCTCTCCTTCCCTACCACTAATCAATATTTACCTCTCTCTCTCTCTCTATGTCCCCCCACCCCACCCAACCCGTGTGTCAACAAATTTATTTACATTTATCTTTCGCTTTCTGCTTATCCCTCATGAAAAATGTATTTAACTCTTAATATCCGGCAAGCCCCGCGAAGTGGCGCGGGTTTAGTACCAATTTTACGGCTCGCCAGTTCAACTGGCGCGCGACGGTAACGATAGCACAACTAGCGTGTAAAAACGCGGTTTTAGCTCCTGTATAGTAAGAGTTAAACTACCTACTCTCTCCTCCCTTATTCTATAAATTTGTCAGAGTTAACCTACCTTTGTCCCCTCAGCTAAATATTTATTCAAATTTTCCTTTGCTCTCTTGTGCAGGATGTGGTCAGCTACTCTCTTATTGGAGAAACAATACAACGAGATCTGAGCACTGGTCCAACTGACTATTTCTTCATTGACACTGTTACAGGCACACTGACCCTTAGAAAATCTGTTAAAGGAAGTGGAATCCAACAGTTTCTGGTATGTACAAGAGTATAATTATAAATAAGTGGGGGGCGGGGACCGAAAGAGCACCTGTACTTTCAAAATGAGTCCAACAGTACAATCAATAATGCCTTGTCTGAAGAATAAGAGCACCACACTCTGTTAGGTACTGTGTAGGGATGTAATATACAGCTGTCTGGAGATGTAATATGCAACTGTCTGGAGATGTAACATATGGCTGTCTGGAGATGTAACATATGGCTGTCTGGAGATGTAACATATGGCTGCCCGGAGATGTAATATATGGCTCTCTGGAGATGTAATATACAGTTGCCTGGAAATGTAATATACAGCTGTCTGGAAATGTAGTAAACAGCTGTCTGGAAATGTAATATACAGCTGTCTGGAAATGTAATATACAGCTGCCTGGAGATGTAGTATACAGCTGCCTGGAAGTGTAATATACATCTGTCTGGAGATGTAATATACAGCTGCCTGGAGATGCAATATACAGCTGCCTGGATATGCAATGTACAGCTGATTGGAGATGTAGTGTACAGCTGCCTGGAGATGTAGTGTACAGCTGCCTGTAAATGTAGTGTATAGCTGCCTGGAGATGTAGTGTGCAGCTGCCTGGAGATATATAGTGTACAGCTACATGGAGATGTAGTGTACAGGGAGATGTAGTGTACAGCTGCCTGGAGATGTAATGTACAGCTGCCTGGAGATGTAGTATACAGCTGCCTGGAGATGTAATATACAGCTGCCTGGAGATGTAATATACAGCTGCCTGGAGATATAGTATACAGCTGCCTGGAAATATAGTATACAGCTGCCTGGAGATGTACTATACAGTGCATGGATATTTAGTATACAGCTGCCTGGAGATGTAGTATACAGCTGCCTGGAGATATAGTATACAGCTGCCTGGAAATATAGTATACAGCTGCCTGGAGATGTACTATACAGCTGCATGGATATGTAGTATACAGCTGCCTGGAGATGTAGTATACAGCTGCATGGAGATGTAATATACAGTCTGCCTGAAGATGTAATATACAGCTGCCTGGAGATGTAGTATACAGCTGCCTGGAGGTGTAATATACAGCTGTCTGGAGATGTAATATACAGCTGTCTGGAGATGTAGTATACAGCTGCCTGGAGGTGTAATGTACAGCTATCTGGAGGTGTAATATACAGCTGCCTGGAGATGTAGTATACAGCTGCCTGGAGATGTAGTATACAGCTGCCTGGAGATGTAGTATACAGCTGCCTGGAGATGTAATGTACAGCTGCCTGGAGATGTAATGTACAGCTGCCTGGAGATGTAGTGTACAGCTGCCTGGAGATGTAATATGCAGCTGCCTGGAGATGTAATATACAGCTGCCTGGAGATGTAGTATACAGCTGCCTGGAGATGTAGTATACAGCTGCCTGGAGATGTAATGTACAGCTGCCTGGAGAAGTAATATACAGCTGCCTGGAGATGTAATGTACAGCTGCCTGGAGATGTAATGTACAGCTGCCTGGAGATGTAATATACAACAGCCTGGAGATGTAATGTACAGCTGCCTGGAGATGTAATGTACAGCTGCCTGGAGATGTAATATACAACAGCCTGGAGATGTAATGTACAGCTGCCTGGAGATGTAATGTTCAGCTGCCTGGAGATGTAATATACAGCTGTTTCTGATGAGACAAATAATTAAAAGTAAAAGAAAAAGCAATTCTGTACTCCAGTGGGACATGTAATCAGCTGCCTGGTAGACTGTATGAATGAGATTGTCTGCATGGAGGAGAAAACAAATTGCTACAGAGCAACCACCAACTGTAAAAAACAAAGCTGTCTTCTTGTAAAACACATAGCGACAGAAACCACCAACTGTAAGAGCATGTCAATGTTTGGTGCAGGCTTCTTGTAAAACAAATAGCTACAGAAACCACCAACTGTAAGAGCATGTCAATGTTTGGTGCAGGCTTCTTGTAAAACAAATAGCTACAGAAACCACCAACTGTAAGAGCATGTCAATGTTTGGTACAGGCTTCTGCCCATTGCTAGAAACCACCAACTGTAAGAGCATGTCAATGTTTGGTACAGGCTTCTTGTAAAACACATTGCTACAGAAACCACCAACTGTAAGAGCATGTCAATGTTTGGTACAGGCTTATTGTAAAACACATTGCTACAGAAACCACCAACTGTAAGAGCATGTCAATGTTTGGTACAGGCTTCTTGTAAAACACATTGCTACAGAAACCACCAACTGTAAGAGCATGTCAATGTTTGGTACAGGCTTATTGTAAAACACATTGCTACAGAAACCACCAACTGTAAGAGCATGTCAATGTTTGGTACAGGCTTCTTGTAAAACACATTGCTACAGAAACCACCAACTGTAAGAGCATGTCAATGTTTGGTACAGGCTTCTTGTAAAACAAATTGCTACAGAAACCACCAACTGTAAGAGCATGTCAATGTTTGGTGCAGACTTCTTGTAAAACAAATTGCTACAGAAACCACCAACTGTAAGAGCATGTCAATGTTTGGTACAGGCTTCTTGTAAAACAAATAGCTACAGAAACCACCAACTGTAAGAGCATGTCAATGTTTGGTGCAGACTTCTTGTAAAACAAATTGCTACAGAAACCACCAACTGTAAGAGCATGTCAATGTTTGGTACAGACTTCTTGTAAAACACATTGCTACAGAAACCACCAACTGTAAGAGCATGTCAATGTTTGGTGCAGGCTTCTTGTAAAACACATTGCTACAGAAACCACCAACTGTAAGAGCATGTCAATGTTTGGTACAGGCTTCTTGTAAAACACATTGCTACAGAAACCACCAACTGTAAGAGCATGTCAATGTTTGGTGCAGGGGGGCAGCTGCTGTGGTGGTTTCATGCTCCATAGGGAGTGAAATGGAACATGATGATGACATAACTCTGGTAACAAATTATCAGTATGCAAGTGAGTTTATTCGTTTGTTTACTTAATAAAAAGATTATCTCCTTCTTGCACTTGTCAAACATCTCGTAGTTTTAGATTTGAATCATTTCAATTTAATTCATCACCTTTAAGCCTCCCATGGAACACATGACTTCATCATGTACACTCCAAGCCTCTCTGTCCTGTGCCATCCATTCAAGATTTTTTCTTATCTTTTTATCCCGTTCATGCCTGTCTTCAGTTCCCTTCCCATGTGTGTGTGTGTGTGTATTTGTTTTTCTCCATCTATTTGTGTTACCCTGGAGATTCCAGGAATTATGTGTTTATTATAACACTTACATTCTCATAATCTTCCCCAGTTGCGAGTCCGAGCATGTGACAATGGCTACCCGCAGCTTTGTGATGAAGGTAATGTGATTGTCACTGTGAACTCGACTGGCATAGCACCTGTCATGGGCAACCAGTTTGTGCAAATCTATGACACAGCTGTACCTGGCCAGCAGGTGCTTGTACTTTCAGCCACTGATGCAGATATGGATTCAACGGTCAGTAATTGGCTATTGGTTTTTGGTTTGTTTGTTTGTTTGTTTTTTTCCAATCAAAAAAATTATTAATGGCACTAAACTGTCATGTCAAAATTAAATGACAGTTGGGTGCTCCTTTCTGTATGTGAAGCTAGAAGTGTGCTGACTGTTTAGAGAACATAAACACCAGGATGTGTGTGCTTTTGGAATTGAATATAATGTGTAAGATTATAAATGTTAACAACAATTTGAAAATGTGTTTCTTAACAGTTTGAAAGTGTTTATACTCTGTACCAGCACATGCTATTACAAAAATAAAAGATGCGTGTGTGAATGTATATGCAAGTGTTTGTGCAGATATACATAGCTTAAGTACTCAAAAAATATATATATATAAGCGTGTGTGTGTGTGTAATAAATTATACGTCTTTATTCTTAGAAAGTTTATGTGACTCATTTTATTTGCAGGCTAAATAAATATCAGTCTTAGGGACATTGCAGCATTAAAAAAATGCGCTTGCAATATAATGACAAAATCTGGTCAAGAGTCCCAAGATAATGCCTGCTTTTTCCAGTTGTCAGAGCAATAATGAAGTCAACGTGGAAATATATTTACATTCCATAAAAATGTTAATAATATATACTAACATATGTGGCAAATTTATCTTCTTTTTTTTTATTTTTTTTTATTATAGAGCTACATTATATATGAATTTGTCAGTCCACCTCCTCCCTACTTCCAACTGGACTCACGTACAGGCAACGTTACCCTGGCAAGGTCTGTCTTTTACGACAACATGAATACGTATGTGGTGAGTACTTAAGTGAACTGTTTACCACTGCCTATGATAGTGATAATAATTTATTTTTCTTTAATTTTTTTTCCTGAAGATGTAATGTAGAAATAAAATTACTACTCTATTACTGGATTTAACCTTGTTGAAAAGTTCCAGAGTTACATATTTAAAGTTTATAATTTACATAAGTATTACAGGTCATGGGAAGATCTAGGCTTTCGTAAGTAAGTGCTAAGCAAAATAGATGATCACCATTGTAGAACTGATGGAAAGTTTCTTGGGTTTACCCAGTAATATGTGTTATTCTGTGTTATAATTTAATTACTATAGCTGATTAATGTGTTCCATGTTATAACTTAACACATTAACTACCGCAAGCCGCTGTCAGCGGCTCACAAAATAAACACATTTGGACCGCAAGCCGCTCAGAGCGCCCATATAATTTTAGTAATAAAACGAATGAAAAATGTACTGAAACACTTTCCTATCTGGTTCGAAACTTTAAGTTGCCACCGGAAAACAAATTCCCAAAGCATGGTTTATGTAGAACACTGGAAAATTGATATTATGTTCATATTTTTCAGCGTTTTGGGTTAGTTACCAAATCGTGCAAAACTGTTTACCGTTTATTAGTGATAGGACTACAAAAATTGCGTGTACATCTCGTCTAACGGCTGAATAGGATAGAAACATGTTTCAACAATTGACTGATAGATCTAGCTACGAGGACAAGAGTGAAAACGGTGTGTACATTGATTGAAATTGTGATTTTGATAGAGATGGAGCGGAAGCAGTTATAATTGTGAAAATATTGCAAGTCCTCGGCCATCGGAGGGCCGTTAAATAGCAACAACCTCTATTAGAGTTACAAATGGTGCTTATTGTAATAGTACAATTCATTTATCTTTAAAATGACGTGTAATTCATAAAAATCTGTAAACAATTACGAAAACTACAGCTTACTTTGTGCAAACACCTACAGGATGAAAATGGGAAAAAAATTTAATTCGGCCACAGTGTGTTTTTCAATTCGGTAGTTAATGTTTTAATTTATATAGCTCAGTAATATGTGTGTTATATGTTATAATTTAAATATAATAGCTTGGTGTTGTATATGTTGTAGTAATTTAATTATTCTAAACTGAGTTCCTCATGAGAATTTATTTACAGTAGCCCTGTATCTTGTGTGTTCTAATTTTCATGCTTGGCAAATTGAATTATTTTTATTTCTTTCATTTTGACAGTTTGATGTTCAAGCTTACGACCAAGCAGACCCAGACAGAAAGGCGAGAGCTACCATGACAGTTACTGTGGTGAGAAACCAGTATGGACCAGTGTGTCAGCTTGACTCTACTTCAATCACAATATCAGAGTATGCCTCAGTTCCATCAATAATATATACAGCTAGAGCAACAGACCAGGACGCTGTAAGTAATGTGCCATTTTGAAATGGTGAAGGAATTGTGTATGTTTCTAAGAAGTGAGCACCATTGCTGTCATTTTTCTGTGTTACCTCATTTTGATTTTCAGCTTTTCCTTCACCACTGTACTTTTGCTTCATATTGTTGTTATTATCTACTAGCAAAAGTAAGGAATAAAATTATATTGCAAATTCTCTGAAGTAGTGTGAAAGAAGAATAATGATGGAGGTGCACAATTGTTGAAGCATTAAAATATAGCACAACGTTACATTGCTGAGTTGGTGGAGAAATAATTTCTTTAATACGTTATTTTGCCGACAGTAACTTTGTATTGTCCTATCAATGCATTAATTTGACAACTGTAACTTTGTAACCTCTACACCTCACGGTAGAAGGGGAACGACTAAGTAAGTAAGTAAGTAACTTTGTATTTTTCTTTGATTATATTAATTTTTCATCAGTAACTTTGTATCCCGTGATTACGTTAATTAACTGAGGGAGACTGAGCACCTATGGGTTTGCCCAGAGTGCAATGACATTAATTCTCATCAACAATAACAATACATTAATTTGTTCGCTATAACTTGTTATTGTTCTGTCATAACTTTAATTTGTCATTTGCTTGTTCTGTGATTACTTTAATTTGTCATTTGCTTGTTCTGTGATTACTTTAATTTGTCATTTGCTTGTTCTGTGATTACTTTAATTTGTCATTTGCAACTTTGTGATGTTCTGTGATTACATTAATTTGTCACTTGCAATGTTGTGATCTTCTGTGATTACATTAATTTGTCATTTGCAACTTTGTGATGTTCTGTGATAACTTTAATTTGCCATTTGCAACTTTGTGATGCTCTGTGATTACATTAATTTGTCATCAGTAAATTGTTATCCTGTCATTTCAATAATTTATCATGAATAACTTTGTATTATGAAAAAAAAATGTATGGATCCCTTTACATGTCCATTGAGTCATATTTAGAATATAATGTTAGGCCCATATTTTCTTGACCATCAGTACATTAGGGGTGATGTGGTCAGCATCTTGCTGGCCGCCTTAACCTTCCCAGAGTTGCTCTGGTACCGAATTCATGAGGCTGGGTCGACCTTGAAGCCATTTGCGGTCTAAAAAATCCCACCTCAGCTGGGGATCAAACTCAGACCGCCGAGCTGGGAAGCTAGTGCACTAACCATTGCACTACCACAGCTCTTATTGTTATGTAATTACATTAATTTGTCATGTATAACTTTGTACTGTTCTGTGATTTCCCTAGTTAGTCATGTATCACTTTATATTGTTCTGGTTTTAAACTTCACATAATTTTATTTTTCTCTTTCTTGCTTTTGACATTTCTTCATCACTGTCTTTCATTTAGGATGTACTAACTTACACATTGAAAAGCACAGTACCAGCTCCATCCAATGCCAGTGATCCTGTATTCTACATCGACTCACGCGGTGGTGCCCTATGGCTCTTCCACTCCCAGGAAAATACTAAAATTACCTTCTACAATGTAAGTAACAACAGCATCATTTTCTATATATTGTGGGTAATACAGGTTCGTATCTTTTTATCCCAAATCTTTGGGGACAGCTGGGTTTCAGAAACCGGATTTTTAAAAATTTCTAGATGTAGCTCAAAATAGCACAAAGTCACCCAAAATGTGTTTGAAAAGTCATCCATAGTGCGTTAGAAAGTTGCCCAAAGAAACTTTCATTTTCCAGAATATTTGGGTGTTTGGATAAAAGGATTAAGACTGGTAGTAAAAAAATGTCCATATGTGATTCACAGAGGGCTGTGACATGACAGAGAAGGCATGGAGCCACTGCCGTCATTAAGCATATTGTAAACGGTGACTAGGCGGTTTGTACTTCATTCCCTTTATTTGTCCCCAATGGAACATGAATCCAACACTGTTGCTGATCACCTTGTGGAATGTCTGCACTAAAGCATTCTTGTGCTCGTGCAGCAGTGGTTTATGTAGTGATCTATTTTAAATGATGAGGTTGCCAGCCTCATACACAGCCTCATGTTGATTGCCTTTAACAGCATACTAGCGTGAGGAGTAGTCCTATTCTTTCTGTTTCTCCTCAGGGAGACCTCCAGAAACAACACATGGCAGGGTTGAGCTGGGCACTTGCATTAATGTCATGTCAAATATATTGGCAGAGAAACCACTTCTTCATTAGCGCATGACATACTGTCATGCAGACTTCTTGGAATGGAGCCCAATGTAGTGGTGGCTGAATGCTCCTTAAGTAGCAAAAAAAAAAGTCAGAAATTACACCAAAATAAGAAGTCTCATCACCGAGCTTTATTGCTATTATGTAATAGGTAGTAAATGAACTCACTTTTTTTTTTTTTATTTACCGTGAAGGACAGCTTCTTTCCTCCTCAGTAGTTAAATAATTCTTAAAGTTACAGTTCATTATGCTAAAGTTATGTCAACTGAAAATATTAACAAAATGTCTGTCCATGCTGGCATGTCTTACAGCTGACAGTTCATGTGTCAGACCAGCGAGGATCCAATGAGAAGGTTGACGACTGCATAGTTTTGGTCCAGATTGACCTTGACCTCCCTCCAAGATTCATCAATGGTCTTGCTGACCGCACTGTCAGTGAATACAGGTCACTTGGACCAGTCACCAATGTCTTGGCAACAGATGATGATTTGGTGGTGAGTTTTGCTTCTCCCTCTATCTTATATCTTATCTCTATCTCTACCTTATTTTATATGTAATAAACAGATGTCTCTTGCACCTATCACCAGGTCATGTAAGATGTTAAATCTACTCACATGAGCGCTCTGTTGGGCCAGGTAAACAGTATTCCAGCTTTTCAGTTTTGTGTCATTTATAGCACTGCTCCATGATTTTAACAAGGGTAATACATGAGAGGGAGAGCAAGGCGTGATTGTTGTTGTTGTTGAACTAGGGCTACTGAGCTTGTCACGCTTTCACAGCCAGTGCCAAGTTGAATATTTACATGTGTTCTGTAGCTGTTGAGTGGTTATGTACAGTGTGTTTGTGACTGTTGGGGACCTCGGCTGTAGCTGTTGAGTGGTGATGTACAGTGTGTTTGTGACTGTTGGGAGCTCGGCTGTTTCTGTGCCAGTGGTGTACAGTGTTGTGACTGTTTGGGGAGCTCAATGAAAAAAAACTGCAATGAGCTGTTTGGTGAAGTACTGTGCCGGGTGTGTTTTTTTGGGGAGTTGTAACGGGGGCCTTATGTTTGAGATACAGCAATGTGGTGATGTACAGTGGGTTTGTGACTGTTGGGGAGCTCGGCTGTAGCTGTTGAGTGGTGATGTACAGTGTCTTTGTGACTGTTGGGGAGCTCGGCTGTTGAGTGGTGATGTACAGTTTGTGATGTACAGTGTGACTGTTTGGGGGAATCTCGCTCGACTGTTGTGACTGTTGGGGAGCTCGCTGTAGCTGTTGTGTGATGTACAGTGTTTGTGACTGTTGGGGTACATAAATCTCTATGTTGTAAGTATATTTTATATGTACAATCGGCTCTGACTATAGCTGTTGAGTGGTGATGTACAGTGGGTTTGTGACTGTTGGGGAGCTCGACTATAGCGTTGAATATTTACATGTGTTCTGTAGCTGTTGAGTGGTTATGTACAGTGTGTTTGTGACTGTTGGGGACCTCGGCTGTAGCTGTTGAGTGGTGATGTACAGTGTGTTTGTGACTGTTGGGAGCTCGGCTGTTGAGTGGTGTTGTACAGTGTCTTTGTGACTGTTAGGGAGCTCGACTGTAGCTGTTGAGTGGTGATGTACAGTGTCTTTGTGACTGTTGGGGAGCTCGACTATAGCTGTTGAGTGGTGATGTACAGTGTCTTTGTGACTGTTGGGGAGCTCGGCTGTAGCTGTTGAGTGGTGATGTACAGTGTCTTTGTGACTGTTGGGGAGCTCAACTATAGCTGTTGAATGGTGATGTACAGTGTCTTTGTGACTGTTGGGGAGCTCGGCTGTAGCTGTTGAGTGGTGATGTACAGTGTCTTTGTGACTGTTGGGGAGCTCGACTATAGCTGTTGAGTGGTGATGTACAGTGGGTTTGTGACTGTTGGGGAGCTCGACTATAGCTATTGAGTGGTGATGTACAGTGGGTTTGTGACTGTTGGGGAACCCGGCTACCATATTCTGTAGAAATGTTAAGCTGCAAAGAACAAAACAATATGGAACCTGTTGATAGCATTACAAGGCAGTCCTTGTTCTGGAATCCCCGAGGTAGAGGGAGACCAAAAAATACATAGAGAAGATATGAGGTTGGCAACCTCATCATGTAATACAGATTGCTACAAAAACCACTGCTGTGAATGCTTGGTGCAGGCTTCCTAAAGGAGCCTTCCTGTAGTGGTTGCTCCATGCTCCATAAGGAGTGAAAAGGAACATGATTATATGTTGTAAGAATATTTCTATATGTGATATGTTGAACATGATTATATGTTGTAAGAGTATTTCTATATGTGATATGTTGTACATAATTATATGTTGTAAGTATATTTCTATATGTGATATGTTGTACATAATTATATGTTGTAAGTATATTTCTATATGTGATATGTTGTACATGATTATATGTTGTAAATGTATTTCTATATGTGATATGTTGAACATAATTATATGTTGTAAGAGTATTTCTATATGTGATATGTTATAAGAAAATTTCTATATGTGATATGTTATAAGAATATTTCTATATGTGATATGTTATAATATTTCTATATGTGATATGTTGTAAGAATATTTCTATATGTGATATGGTATAAGAATATTTCTATATATGATATGTTGTAAGAATATTTCTATATGTGATATGTTATAAGAATATTTCTATATGGGATATGTTATAATAATATTTCTATATGTGATATGTTGTAAGAATATTTCTATATGTGATACATTGTAAGAATATTTCTATTTGTGATATGTTGTAAGAATATTTCTATATGTGATATGTTGCAGGTGTTTCAGTGGATGTTTACCTGGGAGACAGTTCTAAAACTTGGCATGCTCATTATTTTTATTTATTATTTGCTGTTTTATCATCGCCGTCTTCCAACTTCCATTTTAACTTGCATTTTTAAAAATGTTCTTAAGCAAGCGTGAAACATCATACACACCAGTCCTCTACATACATATACTCTCATTGTCTTATATAACAACAGAGTTATTGAACATCTCAAAATATATTCACTAAAGGCTGCTGTTAACACACTTGGGTGGCCATTTTTGCTTAATACAAAAACCCACATTTTATGTTATAGTTTTTGCTTAGCAGTGGAAGAGTTAATATTGACTGTCTCATTTATGTTATAGTTTTTGCTTAGCAGTGGAAGAGTTAATATTGACTGTCTCATTTATTCATTCATTTCCTTGTTCTCTCTCTATGGCATATGGGGCCACTACTGTAGTTGGTCTCCTTGCTGGAAGCCTGCACCTAAACAGTCATGTGCTCCGGCAGCTGTGGTTTCTTTAGCAGCTTGTTTTACATGATGAGGTTGTCAGCCTCAAGCACAGCCTCATATTAGTTGTCTCTTATGAGGAAGCAGTGATTGTTTTCTTTCTTTGTCTTCTCAGAGACACTAGGAAACTACACAGGGTCATCTATTCTTACATTATCTTCCAGTGCAGTTGCCTTGTGTCTACAGGGAAACAAAGAAATATAAGAAGTTGTACATGAGGCTGGCAACCTCATCATATGAAACAGATTGCTACAATAGACATCACTTTGATAGAATATTTAGTGCTCTAGCATAGGCTTCTTTCATGGGAGGACATTCACTCATTTCAGTATTGGGATTTCTTGTTTGTTTGTTATGTAATGTATAACAGTGTTTCACTATATTCATTTTCTAACATAGTAATACTTCAGTTTCAGCATTGTGAGTTCCGTCTCGTTAGTTACCTGTTTAAAACCTTGTTGATTTAATAATTATTGCTACTTTCTTGTACACATGTTGGCAGCACTTAACATTCTAAATGGAGTGAACACTTATTTTTCTCCTCAGGGCCAAATTGTCTATCAGCTGACAGGAGTTTACCCAGGCACCATTCTCTTTGCTGTCAATAATATTACTGGTGAAATCAGTCTCACAAATCTGCTTTCTTCTGACCCGCTTGGTCTGCCATCGTACACAGTAAGTGTTCATTATAGATATCAATTATGCCATTGCTACAGCATAAATGTCATTTGTGTTACTGTGTAATTGTCATTCAAGTTACTGTGTAATTGTCATTTATTCTTCTTCTTCTTCCGTCCTTAGCCACCGACCGTCAAAGCAGTCAGTGGCCATTATGCCTAGTGGCGTCTTAGGGCAACAGCAGATAGGTTTTCTTTGCCATTGTTTCCCATCACGCCTATTGGCGTCTTTAGGGCAATGGCAAATCAATCCATCTGCTGTTGTTTCCGTAATCGAAGTGACTGGCAAACGGGTGATCAGCCCGTTGGTAATTGTCATTTATGTTGCTGTGTAATTGTCATCTGTGTTGCCATGTTATTGTTATTTGTGTTGCTGTGTAATTGTCATTTGTGTTGCTGTGTTATTGTCATTTGTGTTGCTGTGTAATTGTCATCTGTGTTGCTGTGTAATTGTCATTTGTGTTGCTGTGTAATTGTCATCCAGATGTGTGTTACACTGTAATAGTTTGTTACAGCTTTTATGTTCTTTAACAGTGTAAATGCAGGCTATATCATACTGTGTAATTTCAGTTTGTCCTAAAGCTTTTTGACATGATAATGTTTTGGGCAACTTCATGTTTGATGTACTGATGGCTCGGAATTTTTAAACACTGAATTGAATTTCTGATCACAACTTATGATACACCAGGATATGTATTTCAGTTGATTCAGCACTATTGCAATAACAGACTATCCATATTTGAATGACAGTTGAGGCATATGATTCTGCTCGACCCAAACGAAGAGCCACATATACTGTAGTCATTACAGTTCCCCGAAATCCCAATGGTCCTTACTTCCCTGTATCATCCTACAACGTAACGATTCCAGAGACACTAGCAGTTGCATCATCAATTGTTCTTCTCACTGCTACTGATGCAGATAACGTAAGTCTTTTTTTTATTGTTAGATCTGACCTGGCTTGAGAAAATCTTTTATTACGATTTTATGTGAAGTCACATAAATTTTACATTCATTTTTTTTTAAACTTCTAATGCCGGGTTTGATTTCCAGTGGAGGAATGACATTTTTTGTCTTTTCCAGTCATCTGTTTTAGGTTTGAACAGAGAACATGAAAAAAATGAGTACTAGGTGGCTGTTGTATAAAAAAATATTTTAAACACTGAATTTAATTTCTGATCACAACTTGTGATGCACCTGGATATGTATTTCAGTTGATTCAGCACTTTTGCAATAAGATTTTTCCCATATTCCCTGCAAGAATCCCCAGAATGAATAAGAGAGCTTATTATGACAATGTATATTGCTGGGAAATTTGGAAAGCGAGACTTCAACTCTTTCATGCGCAGTCCTAGTTGGAAAAAAATCACATACAACTTGTCGTCTGGACAAAGGGCAGCTTACAGACCTAGCTTAAATTGCGCGAGTTCATTTCAGACTTAACAGTACTTGGTGTCCTAGGAAAATGTGTAGTATTTGTTTGCATAGACTATCGAGTTTTTAAAACGTAGATTGCCTCAGCCTACTTTAAAAAAATTGTTAATGATAAGTTTGCTGCTGCTGACTTGATAGATCAAACAGTAAGTGCAACCAACGTCCTTTTCAGGACGAACGAGGAAGAAGAAGAAACAGTAAGTGATGAAATGCCTAATGCATAAACACATTCACGATTTATGAAATCATAGCCAGAGCTCAGGTCGAATTAATTTTATAACTGCTGAATTCACATAATGTTTGTTTCAGATTTCCTTTGCATGTGAAGTATCTGTGCTTGCACAACTAGTTTAATATAATCGTCTTGTGTATGGGACTTTAGTCAGGTCTTATAAAGTTTCTTTTTAGTTTGTATTGTTTCCTTGACATTATCATTCAGCCACTTTCTTTTTGCCTTGTTTTATTTTATTTGTGTTCACTGTAAAAAAAACTGCTTTGAAGATGTTATTTTCACCATTTACATTTTATTTTTTAATTTTAGGTAGACTTTCAAAGTTCTTTGTCATCTAGTGTTATTTTTGGCAAATTTAAGTGATCAGCATTTTCTTGTGTTTCAGACCAGTTTTATAAAAGATTTAACGATCATGTTTTTGTGAACAAGAATAAATCAAAATTTACAAAGACTTTTTTTTTTTTTTTTTAATGTTTCAGATAATTTTTGTGAACTGGAATGATCCTTTTTTCTTCTCTTAATAGGAAACTCTGTCCTTCAACGTTTCATCTTCACTACCAACAAATGGCATAAACTTCTTCTACATGGATGGAAATGTTCTAAAGTCCAAGGACAATCTCAGACTTGCTTCTGACAATTATCAGGTAAGCAGAAGGCCAGACTTTAGTGTAGTCTGTGGAACAAATAGTTTTATGCTGATATGTTGCAAGGCTAGTTAAAGGATTATGTCATTACATTAAAATGTTTTAGTGGTAGGTCTTATACATAGAGAGCTTGTTTTATAAACACTAAGTTACAGCATCAGAGCCTGGCCTACTTCATAAAATATACAATTATAGGATATGAAAACTAATTGAGCTGAGAGCTTAGCAGCAATGTTAGCCTATAAAAACATATAACAGCCAATCATACATTACCAGTATAGACACAGTTGGAGGGACAGACGGTGGGATTAAAAAAAAAGAAAATAAGAGGCATTGGAAGCCGTCATTGCATTCAGAAGTACATTGAGATGAAAAGAGATCAAGTCTAACACAAAAATCAGAATCTTCAATTGTCAAGTCAGTCTTATTGTATGGTTCTCAAACATGGAGAGCAACTAAAAGCAACAACCAAAAAGCTACAGACTTTCATAAATGGATGCTTGTGAGAAGAGAAGGATTGAGGATCACCAATGTGGAACTGATGCCAAGAACCAGACAAGTACCAGTGGAACAAGAGATGAGAAGATGATGCTAGAGATAGATAGGACACACTTTGAGGACAGCTCTTTATAGCACCACCAAGTAGCCATTGTTATAGACTTCTCAGGGTAAGAGAGGAAGAGCAAGACCAAAGAACACATGGAGAAGAGAACTGAAGACAGACAATAAGTGGATTAAGATGACATGGGACAGACCTTGAGCTGATGGCACAGGACAGGAAAGACTTGACCTTGAGCTGATGGCACAGGACAGGAAAGACTTGACATAAATTTGTTGAAAGCCTCTGTACATTGGGAAGCTGAAGTCTGGATGATGATGCCTTACTAGTTGGAGGTTAACGCAAGGGGAGTTAAGCACTGAGTGACATTCAAAATCCAGAAGCCATTATTATTACTGAAGAACCAGTTAAGACTTATGGAACCAGAAACTCTGAAAAGTTGGCTAGTATAACTTTTGTACTTTCTGGTTTTAAGCAGATTTTTTAAAAATGTTAATTATTTCAGAAGTTTAAATGTAAACTTTGTGAGAACGCAAAGTGTATATGCAGTAAACTTGTTAATTTCATATTTCTTGTTCCTTGATGGAGACTTTACAGATTCCTTGTTTTTTTATGATTTAAATAACTGATGATTTTCATAGAGTAAATGCATAACGAAATCATTTATCTATCATTGCCAGCTGACAGTGACTGCTGCAGATCCACGACGTAAAACAGCCAATGCTATTGTATACATCACAGTCACACGAGTAGCTGCTGATCGCCCACCAGTATTCACTCAAGAGACTTACACCACAACTATCAATGGCAACCAAAGTCCAGGAACATCTGTGCTCCCAACCACAGCTATTGATCCAGACATTCCTAATATGCCTGTAAGTCAGTTGGCACTTCTTGTTCTGTTTTGTGTCAGATCCTTTGGACAGATTGTTGTGAGTATTAATTAAAGTGAGTTCGATTCCCGTACAGGCTGTGCAAAAAAAAAAAAAAAAAAAAGTGACACAAGGACTCAATGGGGACATTCCCCTTAGAAAGTAAAGAAGGGCTTAAATGCTTTGTCCAATGGAGGGACCTATTCTGATGATTAGATTGCCTCCTGCTAAAATGTTTCTCTTTACAAAGCTTCTATTTAGTATATTAATGTCAATAAATACGCAAAATCTCATGTTTTATATTAAAATTTTTTACTCTGCCATAAGCTGACTTGTTTATGGGAGAGGAAATTTAGAACTTGGAACATATTATGGCACATGACAAAATGTATGGAAAAAAAAGGAATTATACAGAGAAAAGGTACTAGGATGTTCTTTTAACGAGGATTAAGAGCTATGGAGATGCAGAGACGTCCATATGCCAGTGAGCATTGCAAGTGGTGAATAAGAATTAAAATGGATATTTTTTTCATGTTTTATTATGTTAAGACTTAATCTTGGTAAACCCTTAGTTTTTTTAATTATATTTTGACCAGAAACAATGAACTCTTATATTTGTGTTCTCTCCATGTAAACACAGCAACGTATCAAGTACAGCTTGAGTGCTCCAAGAGGTTTCAACTATTTCAGCATTAACCGGGACACAGGTGTCATCTCCATCAACACATCACTTACCCTTGATTCAGCCAAATCTCCCTATTACACTGTAAGTACATATATTTCATTCAACTTCCTCAACACATCACTTACCCTTGATTCAACCATATCTTCCTATTACACTATTGTTGTTGTTGAACTAGGGCTGCTGAGCTTTTCGCTCTTTTGCAGTCAATACCAAGTCCTTGGTATTATCTACACTGTAAATTTAGGCTTTTCCTGTGGCTTTTCTGCCGTTCTGAAATGTGTTGAGTTGAAGCTAGAGCTCCAATTTCTCCAGGTTGGCCTACATTTAAAGGATCGTCACATCTGGTGCCAAACTAGGACAAAGAAGCGTGTGGCACACTGTGCATTCCCTGCCATCCATGGGGGTTCTCCAAATATGCAGAGCTAAAATACTGTCCTCTGGTTCTGGGCTCTCCCAAGGAATCATCATGTCCCACACAAAGCCACTTCTCAGCTCTCCCTGCCTGTCATGGGGTCAATACTTAAGACCCTCCTGTATGCAGGCAACTAGGTAAAAGCCAGAGTTACTTCTGGGTTTCAAGTGACTCCTCCTAGTTTAGTGTGCAATGCTGGGTTCTCAACATGTCTCACCACTGGAAGTGTGTGGATGTTTTCAAGAGTCAGTGAGGATGTAATTAGCCTCAAAGACAGAGGTTCACATCCGAATCTACATACTAAGCATTGTGCAAAGCTGGTGGTCATATAAGGATGCCTGCAGATATGCCTCCATGCCTATTACCCTGTAAGTACATATATTTCATTCATCACTCTTCATCTCCTTTCCTTGTGGGGCATAGACTTCCAGTCACATCACACCTTGCCCCTCCTGTTCTGTGCCATTCTTTCATTTTTCTTTCCATGTTTTCTTTATCATCTTTTTAAAATGTGTCCACAGTTCCCTTCTCCATATATTTTTGGGTCTCTCTCACCTTGGGGATTTCAGAGCAAGGACTGTCTTGCAATGCTATCAGCTGGTTTCTTCGCTGTCTGTCATGGGTTAGGTTGTCTGTCCTGTTTGACACCAGTAGTTAGGTTGTCTGTCCTGTTTGACACCAGCAGTTAGGTTGTCTGTCCTGTTTGACACCAGCAGTTAGGTTGTCTGTCCTGTTTGACACCAGCAGTTAGGTTGTCTGTCCTGTTTGACACCAGCAGTTAGGTTGTCTGTCCTGTTTGACACCAGCAGTTAGGTTGTCTGTCCTGTTTGACACCAGTAGTTAGGTTGTCTGTCCTGTTTGACACCAGTAGTTAGGTTGTCTGTCCTGTTTGACACCAGTAGTTAAGTTGTCTGTCCTGTTTGACACCAGTAGTTAGGTTGTCTGTCCTGTTTGACACCAGTAGTTAGGTTGTCTGTCCTGTTTGACACCAGTATCATTTCTTTATCCCTTGTTCCATGGGTTAGGTTGTCTGTCCTGTTTGACACCAGTTTAATTTCTTTATCCCTTGTTCCATTGATATTTTTTTCTGGTTATTGTCATGATTTCATACATTTAATTCTTCACAAAAGCGTCCCTCCCATTTCATATATTGATGCCCTTATATTGATGCCCTTATATTGATGCCCTTATCTACAGGGTGATTTAAAAAGTCACTCTGATTTCCAGATGTTTATATCCTCACTTGTATCTATTGGATACACATGAAATAAATCAAAACAAGGAGCAACAACTGCCATTTAACTAAGCTTTTTTTTTATTTTATTTCCAGAAACAAAATAAAATCTAAAGTGGCTAATAAACAGACATCATAAGAGAAAGCAAAAAAATTAAAAACTGAAGTTATTAATACAGAATACCATATTTTAACATAGGTTTCATATAAATAGATAGGAGTGAAGAGATGACAATTTAAATACAGGAGTTAATTCTCCTTATTTTAACACAGGTTTCATATAAATAGATGGGAGTGAAGAAATGACAATTTAAATACAGGAGTAAATTCTCCTTATTTTAACATAGGTTTCGTATAAATAGATGGGAGTGAAGAAATGACAATTTAAATATTGAAGTTAAATCACCTTATTTTAACACAGGTTTCATATAAATAGATGAGAGTGAAGAAATGACAATTTAAATACAGGATGTGACTTTCAGTCATCACGCAGTGTGTTTAAATTCTCAATTTTCTCACATTATGTATATATAGTTTAGCACGTTGATACATATTATGGTAAACCATAACAGGACTTTATGATGAAAATGTTGATGCCATTTGTATGTCTTTCACCAGGTGGAGCTGTATGCCATTGATGAACAGAACCCTTTCTCGATTGGGACATCATTTGCTGTCATTTATGTGAATCACAATCCAAGTGGACCCGTCTTCATTTTACCCCCGTACACGAGAACCATCAGCGAGTACTATGGTTTAGGCATCAGCATTCTAAAAGCATCAGCTACGGATGCTGATAATGTAGGTTTTTTATTAGATTTGATTGGTTCAATCATGAATATAAACTTGTATGTGAAACAAACACAAAAGTTGATATGCTCACAAAACTTGGGATTTCTTAATCATCATTATCATTACTCTTTAGCTGCCCAAGGAGCATAGGCTTTCAACAAACTTATACCAAGCCCTATTCTGTGCCATCAGCTCAAGGTCTTTCCATTTCTTCCTGATCTCTTACATTTCTGTCTGCAGTTCTCTTTTCTGTGTGTTTTTCAGTCTCCTCCTGCCTCTGTTACTCTTGGAATTCCAGAACAAGAACTGCCTTGTAATGCTATCAGCAGGTTTCCTCAGTTGTGTGCTCTATTCCTTGCCAGCATCTTCTTATCTCTTGTTCCACTGGTGCTTGTCTTATACTTGTCATAAGTTCCACATTAGTCAATTTTGCCATACCATTTCAATCCTTCTATTCTGTGTAAGCACCTATTTATGAAAGTCTGTCACTTCCCTACAGTGATTATTTTTGCTGTTCTCCATGTTTCAGAGCCATACAATAGGACTGACTTGACATTTGAGTTGAAGATTCTGATTTTTGTGTTGGACTTGATTTCATTTGATTTCCATTTATTTCTCAATGCACTGAAAGCTCTTCTTGCCTTTTGTATTCCTATTTTAATATCACTAATAATCCCTTCAACTTTGTCTATACTGCTGCCAAGATATGTGTACAGTTATACATCTTGTATGGGTGTTTCTTCAGGTATAATATTGTTATCATTTCCTGCATTTGTTGATTCGTTAATAGAGTATAATTATTCATATATTATTTTGGCATTATTCCTGCGAGACCATCTGCAGTGGTGGTTCCATGCTATGTAAGGAGCTGAAAGAAAAATAATGATGATAGCGATGATGATGGTAGTGGCGGCAATTTAAATAGCAATTTGTCTTTGTAATATGCTTTCAAAATTTCTCTGTAACATGTGATATTGCAATATGCGATATTGTATCGTGATATTTATGTGTTTTAGAACACAGTGAGGTATTACATCCAGCCTGACAGCAATGGTATTGCTGCTACTGAGTTCTTCTCTATCAGCCCGAATGATGGGGTCATCTTTGCCATCAAGTCCCTCACTAATACAAGCCGAGGTTCAGCAAATAGATCTTAAGTTGGTAAGGATGCCGTTACATGCCAAGTGAGGCATATTGGACCACCGAGCTAGGAAGCTAGTGGGATCGTACGTTGAAACGGTGATAAAGAGTTTTAAAACTGAGGTGTTGAAAAGTGTATATGACCTTCAGTTCATATGCAGGAAAATATATAGGATTTTAAAGACATGCAGAAATATGTATAAGCCTTTATAAGATAAGTGCAGAAAAATTATAACTATACGAGATAAATATAGGCAAAGATAACTGCTGAAAAATTATAACTATGGAAATAAATATAGACAAAGATAACTCCAGAGAAATTATAACTCTTGGAAATAAATATAGACAAAGATAACTCCAGAGAAATTATTACTGTTGGAAATAAATATAGACAAAGATAACTCCAGAAAAATTATAACTATGGAAAATAAATATAGACAAAGATAACTCCAGAGAAATTGTAACTGTAGGAAATAAATATAGACCAGTGCAGGACAATGGATACAACTTTGAAAGACCAATGCAAGAATATAGTTTTAAAAGAGTAGTGCAGGAAAATGGATAGGAGTATGAAAGACCAGTGCAGAATAGAACTTTGAAAAACCAGTGCAGAATAGAACTTTGAAAAACCAGTGCAGAATAGAACTTTGAAAAATCAGTGAAAGAGAATAGAATTTTGAAAGACCAGTGCAAGAAAATAGAACTTTGAAAGACCAGTGCAGGAAAATAGAACTTTGAAAGACCAGTGCAAGAAAATTGTACTTTGAAAGACCAGTGCCAAAAAATAAAACTTTGAAAGACTAATGCAGGAAAATGGGTAGAACTTTGAAAAACCAGTGCAGAGTAAAACTTTGAAAAACCAGTGCAGAGTAAAACTTTGAAAAACCAGTGCAGAGTAAAACTTTGAAAAACCAGTGCAGAACAGAATTTTGAAAAACCAGTGCAGGAAAATATAACTTTGAAAGAGCAGTGCAGGAAAATGGATAGAGCTTTGAAAAACCAATGCAGAATAGAACTTTGAAGGACCAGTGCAAGAAAATAGAACTTTGAAAGACCAGTACAGGAAAATGGATAGGACTTCTAAAGACAAGTGCAAGAATGAGGACAGGACATTAAAATACAAATAAGTAGCAGTGAAACATTTATCTGGTTTCAAAAACTTTATGCTGTTGTAGTCCTGTTTTTTTGTTTTTTTTTAAAGCCATTCTTATCTCTTGCCAGTCATTTTTCCCAGAGCCTGCAGGTCTGTTCCCAAATGCTGTTTGCCATTTTTATTTTGAGTTTAAATTCTTGTAATTCTCTGTTTGCATTGCTTATTCACTTTCAGAATGATGTTCTTAAAAGAGATTTGTGCCTTAAAAGTTATTTAAATGTGATTTCAGTACTTTTGTAATTGTTTTCATTATAGTTATGTATATGCACCAATATAATAATGTAATTATCTGTCTTTTATCATTATATTTACTTATCAAGCACCATTATAATTAAGAAACTAATATTATCAAATTTATATAACTGATGTTAACTCCAGAGAAATTATAACTCTTGGAAATAAATATAGCCATGACAAGGTTGAATGTGATCTGGAAAAGTAACATCAGTTTTCCTGTGAAGATCAAATTATACAAATCACTTGTATTATCTATTCTCTTGTATGGATGTGAGGGCTGGACACTCACTGCAGATACGGAGCGAAGGATTCAGGCTTTCGAGCATAAATGTTATAGAAGAATTTTGCGCATTTGCTATAAAGAGCACAAAACAAATGTCTATGTTAGAGAGAAGATAAACACCTATGCAGGCCACCAAGAACCACTTTTGTCAATAGTGAAACGTCGAAAGCTTGCCTGGTTTGGGCATGTAACTCGTCATAACTCCCTTTCGAAAACGATCCTCCAGGGAACAGTCGAAGGTAAACGGAGAAGAGGAAGGCAAAGAAAATCCTGGGCTGATAACATCAAAGAATGGGCAGGACACGGTTTTTCCACACTTGTACGCATTGCTGAGAATAGAGAGCAGTGGAGGACCATGTCTGCTGATGCTTCCACCATGGCACCCCTACGACCCATGACGGGTTATGGGTTGAGATGAGATGATGATAACTGATGTTAATGTAGTTTTTAAGATATAATTCTAGTACTCGTAATTTGTGCCAATACATAACTGAGGCCATTTACGAAGGATTCTTCAGATGATTTTGTTGCAACAGTAATATCCTTCCAGTGGGTCTTGATGTTATTTAATTGCAACATTTACATTATTTCAGTGTTTCTTGGAGTCAGATTCTTGCAATAATCACATTTGTTCAGTATTTCTGGTAATGTTGTTGCAACAATCATATTCTTTGTGTTTCTCAAGATGACATTTTTACAATACTAACATTCTTCAACAGTTCACTGTTGTTGCATATGATGACGGATCCCCAAGCAGGTCAGCCCAGGCCAATGTCCTCATCATGATCACTCGAGACAGGTTCACACCCTCATGTCCTGCTGGAACAGTCACGCAGTCAGTCTCTGAAAATGCTGCAGTGAACAGCTCTGCTCCTTTGTTTACATTCCAGGCATCAGATGGTGACAACTCAGTAAGTTGTCTGCAAAGTTACTGATAGATTTGAACATTTATTTATTAAATATTGGACATTTGCTAATAATTGCATTTTATTAGTTACAGAAAATTTTAAATTGTAATGGAAAAAAAGACCTGGTTAAACAGAACAAAAGCTTGGGCATAATTCAGCTTTGAACATTTTAGCAAATTACCATGAAAAGGATTTGATGTTACCAGTCTTCAGTTGTAGAACACAAATGAATAATACTTACACAAATGTTCTTTTTTCTCTCCCCCCCCCCCCCCCCCAACAAAACAAAAAATTAGGGAAGCCCAATAATTTATGGACCAAGTGGAGATGGTCTTGCTCGAGTCTTCTTTCGCATCGAGCCTGATGGACGTGTTTTTGTCAGCTATCCCCTCACAGCCACATCTGCTAGCAGTTTTACTGTAGGTCACAGTCGTATTAAGTTAATTTATAGCACAGTTGTCTGTTAAGTAATGTTATGGTTATTAGTGTTTGAAGTTATGTTATGGTTATTAGTGTTTTAAGATATGTTATGGTTGTTAGTGTTTGAAGTTATGTTATGGTTATTAGTGTTTTAAGATATGTTATGGTTATTAGTGTTTGAAGTTATGTTATGGTTATTAGTGTTTTAAATTATAGTATGGTTATTAATGTATTTATGTTATAATGAAATTTACAACAACAACAAAAAAATATTCTCAGGTCATTAAGTTGAAACTCCTTCCATCTGCTAGACTCCCATTCCTTCTGTCCACAGTTTTGCAGATTCTACTGCATTAACACGATCTTCAATTCATACATCAAACTGACAGGTGTATAAACAGTCAAATAATTATTACAAAGACCACAAACTGAGGAAAGAACAAGCTGGATTTAAAAAGAACAGAAGATATTCTGATCATATATTTGCCCTCTGGAACATTATAGAGCAGTGCTCAGAATGGCAGAGACAGCTGTACATTAATTTTGTTGATTTTGAAAAGGCTTTTGACAGTATACATAGGGACAGTCTTTGGAAAATACTGCGGGCTTATGGAATTCCAAGCTGCATAGTGTCCATCATAAAAAGCCTCTATGCCAACTTTACATGTAGCGTTGGGCAGAGCAACCTAACTTTTGAGGTGAAGACAGGAGTACGACAGCGATGCCCCTTATCAACCACTTTATTTTTAACAGTCATAGACTGGGTGATGCGTCAGACGAGGGCAGTCCAAGAGGAATAAGATGGACTATGTTTTCTACATTGGAAGATCTGGAATAAGCAGATGATATTGTACTACTCGCAAATTCTCATCAACACATCCAGGGAAAAATGGATAGACTTAATAAGTATAGCCAGCAGGTTGGTCTGAACATCAATCTAAAGAAGGCAGAGGTCATGACACTCAATGTTGGCAACACTGAACCCATAACATTAAGGAATCAGAAACTGGAACAGACAGACACCTTCACATACCTAGGATGCATCATAGCACCAGACGGCACAGCAAGCAAAAACATAACAATGAACAAAGCAAGAACAGCCTTTGTTAGTCTAAACAACATCTGGAAGTCCTCTCAGTGCAGCACAAACACCAAATTAAGATTATATGAGAGCTGTGTACTTTTTGTGCTTCTCTATGGTGCGGAATGCTGGAGAGTAACTGAGAAGGAAATGTTGGAATTGTCCTCTTTCCACACAATCTGCCTAAGAAAAATTCTCAGAATCTTTTGGTCGAATACCATCACCAACCAAGAACTGCTTACTCGGAGCAAGCAAGAGGACATGCACACCATCATAACTGGCTGACGCTGGAGTTGGGTTGGCCATGTCTTCAGAAGAGACCCCGATGCTATCACAAGAACAGCTATACTATGGAACCCAGAAGGAAAATGAAAGAGAGGCCAACCAAAAATAACTTGGTGGAGGACCGTGGAGGCTGAAATACAAAGAGTGAATCAGAGCTGGGGCACTGCACGAAGGATGGCTGCCGACCGAGCAAAGTGGAAGCAGTTTGTTGCCGCCCTACAAAAGACGCCACCAGGTGTGATGGCCACTGACTGCTTTGACGATCTGCTGCTAAGGATCAAAGAAAAAAGAAGAAGAATTATCACAAGTAAAAAGTCAAGGATAACTTGCCTAAGGGGAGAGAACTCCTGATGATAACATTACTTTCTCTAGTTTTGCTGTCCCTCTAGAATTTCCTATTTCTGTTTCAGCTGGGAGCAGTGGTATATGATCAGAGCAACCCCCAGAAACTTGGATACTGCTCCGCCAACATTGCTGTGATTAGGAATGAGAACTCTCCAACATTTAATACAACCAGTATTGTGCGTTCTGTCTATGAATATGAACAGGCAGGCTATGTGGTGGCTGATCTAGATGCAGTGGATAGAGATGGAGTAAGTGCACTTTGTTAATATGCAGATGCCATTATCTACACAGTGATAGAAAAGCCACTTCCTAGTTTTATATTGTTATTTCTTTACTGCTAACTGATTTACCTGAAACAAACATCTCAATAATGACAGTTAACTGCTGTTTTATTTCATATAATGCAATGTTACATTAACATAACTCCGCCTAGGCCAGTCCCAAGCCCGATTAAAAAAGGAGGATGGAGGCTGTAAGGAGGTAGCCCCTCCATCATGCAAAGGCACAACAGGCCAATCACTTGTTTGCCTTAAAACCTGATTACACAAAATGCAAGAGAGAGAGCCGAACTGATCTTAAAGGCGACGAACTGGAATGAAATACGGGAACCAAGCCAGGAGGAAGACAGCCGATAGGACAGTATGGCACTCTCTCTTCCAAATCTCTACCCGTCACGGTAGAAGAGAAATGACTAAGTAAGTGCACAAACATTACAACTTAGTGTGTGAGTGGGTCTGCTGAAAACATGGTTTTATTTCTGGAAAAAATGTTTGTTCTTTCTTGTAATGTCAGTTTATTGGTCAAGTTTAGATTTTTTTAGGTTTTTAAATTTTGTTTCTGAGAATTTAAAAAAAAAAACTTATTTGTCACCTGGCAGTTATTGCTCATTATCTTGACGTTTGTTTCATATATATATCCAGTGAATAATCCAATGGATACAAGTGACCTATACAAATAAGTTTCAAACCCCCTTTAGATGCATAAAGGTTGTTTCACAATTGTGGAATAAGGGTTATAATAGACTTCATATTTTTATCTAACCATGATCTTTATATCACATTTATAGAGTGACATCTATAATTGACTTCATGTTTTGTTTACTTCTGTTAATTCTACCAGTAAATTTAAAACGCTATAAATGTCAGTTTTACAAAGGAACAATATGATTGCACCAAAGGATGATTCTGGGAAAAAACCATTCATCAGCCATAAACAAGGGTCACAGAGAAGGTAATCAAATACGAACAAGGGTCCAAAAGATGGTAATCAAATACAAACAAGGGTTCGAGAGACGGTAATCAAATACAAACAAGGGTCCGAGAGATGGTAATCAAATACAAACAAGGGTTTGAGAGATACAAACAAGGGTTAGAAGAAGAAAAGGGATGGTTATAGGCAAGAAAATGTTGCATGTAGAAGTACATTCTAAAATAGAAATGTTAAAAAAGAACAACAAAACTGAAATATAAACTTTTTAAAAATACTGAAAAAATAACATGGTAGTCATCATCATTGAGTGTCCGACTGGCAGAGTGGTTAGAGCTCTGGCCTCTAGCAGCAAAGGTACCAGATTTAAAACACAGTGGCATCACACTCCAGTCTACTCAGCTGTATATGGGTACCTGACTGCACTTGAGTTAGGGAAGACAAAGGCGCGAGGAAAGAAGCTGGTTACACCCCCCCCCCACCTCTTGAAACTGGACCTAGTATAGTGAAGTCTCTAACACTTCACTCCCCTACAGCAGTATCTGCTATGGGACTACCTTGACCTTTTAATCATCATTAATATCATTTACCATTTTTGCTCCTTGTAGAGCATGAAGCCACCACTTCTGCTAGCCCCAGTACAGAAAGCATGTACCAAAACATGTATGTGCTCACACAGCAACAGTTTATGTAGCTATTTGTTGTACATGATAAAGTTGCCAGTCCCATGCATAACTGCATATTAGTCAACTGTTACAACATAACTGAAGGAGCAGTTCTCTTAATTCTTTTGTCTTGTCACATACCCCGCCCCTGGATCTACATGAGGCATTAGCACAATATTACTTACTTACTTAGTCGTTCCTCTTCTACCCTCGGGTGTAGAGGTTTGCCAGTGAAAGCTGTTAGAAAATGAGGGCCCAAATATTATAGGGATGTTTGTCTTCAAATGTTAGAAATGCTTGAGCCACCTAGATGTTAGAAGTCAAAAGGTCTTCTCAACGGGCACATAAAGTCGGGTTTAATTTTACTGTTAATACAAAGTTCCAGACTTAAAGTCCAACAAATAAACCTCACAAAGCCTGGAGCCGACAACTTCACAACTTTATGTGTGCAGTTGGGAATGCGACATGGTGCAAAAACTTTGATAAAAATCAATCCATCAAAGTAGCTTCACACCACAAAGCGGATCATAACAAATGCCATACTATCCTATCAGCTGCATTCTTCTGGCCTGGTTCTAATCTAGTCCTCGGTCCTTCAGGAATTGTCTACTGTTGTCCTCCCACCGGTCGTTCTGGAGGTCTGGATCCCAGGAATGAAAACAAAAGCGTTATCAAATGTAGAAAATTAAAGTGAACACCTGGTTAGAAGAGAAATGCGGTCATTCAACTACTTGTGATTGAACCTTATAGTTGACTTCTTGTGTTGTTGTCTGCATTTCATGATGCATCCTTATGTCTTACAGCTAATGATGTTGGCTGTTCATATTTCGTATATTTATAGCTACCCATATTTCTGATAATTTCTCATATTATTGTTAAATGTCATGCATTACCCTTTAGCTCTAACTGGACCATGAATCTTCATCAAATTCGCACCAAACCTTTTATGGCCAATCAAAGTCTTTACATGTCTTCTTTCACCTTGTCTCCAGTTCCATTCTCCTTGTTTATCTCCCTCTATTTCTTTTACCTTGAGAATTCCAGAAAAAAGGACTGCTTTGTAAAGTAATCAGCTAGTTTCCTCACTGCCATGTCATATCCAGTGCTGTCACCTTTCCCTAATGTCTTGTTCCACTGGTATGCGTCTGATTCTTTCCATTAGTGCTGTTAAAGTTACCAGCCATCATTTATTGTTGCATTATCCAAGCTGATCTGTGTTAACATCTGGTACATTTGTTTCCCAGGACACTGTGCGTTACTACATCTCTGGTGATGCTGATTCTCAGAATTTCTTTGATGTGGATGATCTCTCAGGACTGCTGACCATCAAGCGACCGCTTGCTAACAACACACGTAACCAATGGCTGGTGAGTTATTTTGTATCAGTCATGTGATGTATTCTCCATTTTATTTTGTCCGTTTTAGAAATCACATCAATATTTGTGGTACTAATTTGTAAAGGTGAGATTAAAGTTTAATTACCATAAATTCTGGCATAAATCGACCTGGCTTATAGGTCACCCTCAAGATTTTTTTAGCTCAAAATTCTGGTTTAGGCCATTACTTGCCATTTAGCCCCGCCCCCCCCTCCCCCAAACATACGGAAGGATACCAGTTGGCATGAACTGAAATGTGAATACAGTATGTGGTAGCCTATTGGCAAAAGCATATAATAAGTCATATAAAATTGAAGCAAAAATTAATCTTGGAGTTAAAATTTAGGTGAAAGTTTGCATTTTATACTTACCATGGAAGTCAGCCCTTAGTTTTGGATAGATGTTTTTAGGCTTAAAAAGTTGACTTATGAATTACAATTTACAGTAGTTTTTCCTTTACTTCTATGAAGTTGCTGAATGTTTCAGGTTTCTGACTGGTTAAAAAATTAAAAACCGCTCAAAGAACTTTTTTTTAATTGTCAACTGACTTATCCTCAAACTTGTTACAGTTCAATATTGTGGCCACTGATCGCCGTTCTCCAGAACATCAGGGTACTGCTACAGTTACAGTAAACGTTGTCAGAGATCAGATACCTCAATTTGTCAGTGTGCCAACAACTGTGAGCTTGGATGAGGCAGACAGAGCTGGAAAGATTGTTGCCAATGTGACTGCAGTGGATAGTGATCTAAGAGTAAGAAAAAAACCTATGTATAAATGTGGGTGTGTGTGTGTGTATATATATATATATATATATATGATAAAGGTAGTCCCATAGCAGATACTGCCTTAGGGCAGTGAAGTGTTAGAGACATCACGATACTAGTTCTACCTTTTTTTTAAAATAAGATGGGCTGACCAGTTCTCTTTGTCACTGCCTTTGCCATCTCTAACGCATGAGCAGAGTCAGATGCCTAGATGGATAGACTGGAGCATGATGCAACCAGGTTTAAATCCCGTTAACTGTGCAGTGAGAGGACAGCATTCTTACTGTTAAACATCTCGGACTCTCATTCTGCTTTGTTATTTTTAAACAGAATTATCAATTTATCCTAGGTAGATATAATTTTATCTTATTTTTATCCTTAATTTTAACATGTATCATACCTGGGTAACCCCAGAAATATGGAAGCTAACAAGCATCATTTATGCAGGTAGATGTTAATGATAATCTAGATAAGATTCATTCATTCATTCTTGTTTCACTCCTTACAGAACATGTGTCAAAGTTCATGCTTCTGTCCGCAGTAGTAGTTCTGTTAGGGTTTTATTTTTAATGATGATATTGCCAGCCTCATGCACAATCTCACATTCTTCACCTCGTACAACATGCTTGAAGGAACAGTGGTCAGTCCTACCTTGTACAACATGCTTGAAGGAACAGTGGTCAGTCCTAGTTTTTCTCTGTCATCTCAGAGAGGGACATTCCCCCCCAAACTATAACTATACAATATTGAGAAACATTAGATGCTGTTAGTATAATAATAGTAGTTATAGTTAGTTACAAGCATAATGTATGTTACTGGGGCTCAAAAAGGGAGAAAAGAATAATAATACTGTTTATCTACCATGCATGTCCATGCAAAAAGAGACCAAGGAGTGTTGGGCATGGAACTGGCTACACCATTCTGCCACAAAAACTTCAACAAACAATGCAAATAGAAATGGCAATGATGGGGAAGACAGTGCTTATTTTGGCTTAGAAAAATTCAGTGAACTTTTATTTGACAATTGCTTGTTTTGAATATTTGTAAAGATCTGTAGAATCTGTTGTATGCATTTTGTTACTTTATTATATGATTGTGTAATATCACTTGAAAACCTTACAGGGCCAGATTCGCTATGCTGCAAGTGGCAGAAATGGTGCAGAGGTCTTCCTAAGTATTGACTCTGTGACTGGTGTCATCACATTGCGTCGAGATCTGATCACTGACTTAAGCGCCTTCTATGAGGTAGAGTTACACATTTTCGTGTCCATATTTATCTTATTTCCTTATCACATGTTACTCTTTCTTTCTTACAGCACATCTGTACTCATAAACTCTGTCACCTCTTCATCTCCAGGGACATTTTTGTCATCTCATAGTATCATCTAATAACATTTCATCATTTTATCCATAGCTTTCAAAAAACAAAAACAAAAAAACTGAAGAATATGAGACACTGTTGTTAACATACCTCACTGCCTTGTTTCTCATCAGTCCCCATCTGTTAAATGATTAGAAACTCTGTACAGAACAATACAGCAGTAGGCAATCTGATCATCAGAATTGGTCCCCCCTGTTGGACAAGTGTTTCAACCCTTTATCTTTTTTACACTCTGGCGGGGGGGGGGGGGGGGGGGGGGGGGGGGGGGGGGGGGGGGGGGGGGGGTGGGGGGGGTGGGGGGGGGGGGGGGGGGGGGGGGGGGGGGGGGGGGGGGGGGGGGGGGAGGGGGGAGGGGGGGGGGGGGGTGGGGGAGGGGGGGGGGGGGGGGAGGGGGGGGCACTTTGTTCATTACTCCCAAGTGTCCACCTCCTGTTGTCTTTCCCAATTGTGTTGTGAATTGAACCCAATCCATCTTGGTTGCAACTTTAACTTCTGGTTAAGCTAAAATTTTTGTTGTTTAAGATAAAAGTGTTGAAGATTTCTATTCCTTGAGATATTTTGATCAGGTTTACTGTACCAAACAACTTAAATAGATTGTCTTACATCCTCATTCTCCCAGGCATGGGCAGATAATTGAAAAACAAAGTCATGTGTATTTTGTGTCAAACTTAATGCATGTTCAGATAATCTGCTATTGTGTGTGATTTTCTTATGCTTCTTCATGTTTATCTTCCGTACCCTACTAGTCTCTATGTTGCATTTTTTTTTTCTGTTTGTGTCTTAGGATCTTCATGTCTTTCTTCTAATCGGAAGGTTCCAGAACAGTTAGTACCTTGTGTCTTAGGATCTTCCTGTCTTTCTTCTAATCGGAAGGTTCCAGAACAGTTAGTACCTTGTGTCTTAGGATCTTCCTGTCTTTCTTCTAATCGGAAGGTTCCAGAACAATTAGTACCTTGTGTCTTAGGATCTTCCTGTCTTTCTTCTAATCGGAAGGTTCCAGAACAGTTAGTACCTTGTGTCTTAGGATCTTCCTGTCTTTCTTCTAATCGGAAGGTTCCAGAACAATTAGTACCTTGTGTCTTAGGATCTTCCTGTCTTTCTTCTAATCGGAAGGTTCCAGAACAATTAGTACCTTGTGTCTTAGGATCTTCATGTCTTTCTTCTAATCGGAAGGTTCCAGAACAGTAAGTGCCTTGTGTCTTAGGATCTTCCTGTCTTTCTTCTAATCGGAAGGTTCCAGAATAGTTAGTACCTTGTGTCTTAGGATCTTCCTGTCTTTCTTCTAATCGGAAGGTTCCAAAACAATTAGTACCTTGTGTCTTAGGATCTTCCTGTCTTTCTTCTAATTGGAAGGTTTCAGAACAATTAGTACCTTGTGATCATCATCATCATCGTTTTTCTCTGTGCTCCTTATGGAGCATGAAACCACTCTACAGTTGATCCCCTTGCAGGAAGCCTGCACCTCACATGCTCTTGCAGCAAGGGTTTATGTGGCAGTTGGTTTTACATGAGGAGGTTACCAGTCTCATGCACAACCTCATATTGATCACCTTGTACAACAAGCTGGAGGTTGCCATCCTCATGCACAACCTCATAGTGATCACCTTGTACAACAAACAGGAAGTTGCCAGTCTCATGCACAACCTCATATTGATCACCTTGTACAACATGCTGGAGGTTGCAGTAGTTCTGTTCTTTCTTTGTATTTGATGATCCTAGCTAATTATTTTGTGTGTGTGCAGGATTCTGTGGATCAACACAGAGAAGCTCAAGATTATGAACCCAATGCCTTATTAGGCACATAGCAACAGTTGATTAAGGAGGGGCAAGATACCCAGTTACTTGAGAAACTAAAACCAGATTACTTTCTTACTTTTGTTATTGTTATTTCCTCAGTTTGAGATCTACGCTTACGACTCAGCATTGCCTCAAGTACACAGTCTTCCAGCCATCATCCGTTTTGATGTTGCACGCAACCAGTATCCTCCAGTATTCCAGTTTACTCCATATAGCTTTTCTATTGATGTAAATGCCATTGGTGACAAAACTGGAATACGTCTTGGATGTGTCAATGCCACAGACGCTGATGGGGTTAGTGTAACTGCTTATGTTAAAACTAACGGACTTAATTTTTCTTTGTGTTGTAACTAAGTCTTTGAAGAGTTCATATATGGCCAGGATAAATATCATAATGTATAACCATTGTTTTCTTAGACAGAAGAGATTGTTGTGAACTAATTAAAGGTTTGTGCTATATAAGGAGCCAAAGATCAAAGGTCGAAGATCACGACCTTATACTGTGGTGACAAACATCACCATCACCACCCTTGAGCTCTCCAAGAAGCATAAGCCTTCAACAAACTTATGTCAAGTCTTCC
Organism: Oreohelix idahoensis; assembly: GCA_024509875.1. NCBI lineage: Eukaryota > Metazoa > Mollusca > Gastropoda > Stylommatophora > Oreohelicidae > Oreohelix > Oreohelix idahoensis. Next base: position 648,092 of record JAMPIV010001586.1, read on the forward strand.
TGTCCTGTGTCAAGTCTTCCTGTCCTGTGTCAAGTCTTCCTGTCCTGTGCCAAGTCTTCCTGTCAAGTGCCATCAGCTCATGTCTTCTTCATCCCCTTTATGTCTGTCTCCAGTTCTCTTCTCTATGTGCTCCTTGGTCTCCCTCTACCTTTCCTGCCCATTGGGATTCCAGAACACGGACTGCCTGCTAATGTTATCATCAAGTTTCTGCAATGTGTCTCCTAACCGTCTCTAGTGTCTTCTTTTCATCTCTTGTTCCAGTAGCACTTTTCTGGTTCTTGTTATCAGTTCCTTATTGGTGATTTTATCACACCACTTGAATCATTCTATTCTATGCAAGACTTCCTTTTTGGTTGTTTTAGTTGATCTGCATTGTGGGAAACTACATTGATGTTTAAATAATCAGCCATAAGCTTTCAGAAGTAACACAGAAAATGTTCTGAGCCATTTAAAAAATACTTGTGTGAAAAAGGATCTGTTAATTTGAAGATAGGGCATTGAGAACTATTATGGACAGAGCTAGAATCATCAGGAATACATTACATCAGTCGTTTGGGTCAGGTTTACTAGAGATGGATCATTCTCATTCTATGCATTACAAAAAAGAAACAGATGGTAAAGACAGGCAATAGACTGAACAACAGGAGCAATGGGAGAAAAGTTGACTTGTAGTACATGGAGCATCTTTGAGGCACAACTGTAAAATAACAGAAAGACAAGACAGAAAATAGTTTAATATAACAAAGAAGGAAACTAGACATGTTTAGGACCAGTTTGTATGAGAGGCTAGTGTGCTGCTTTATAGGCTTAAAATAGTTTACGTGTCCTGTTGAGGATAATGTTAAATGCTAATGCAAGTAGAGAATAACAGGTGTTTTATATTTTTGTATTACTTTGTTAAGGCTCCCAGTAGAAAATATAGCATTCTGATAGTGAGCTAAACTTTTATAGTTTATTAGCTAATGTTACAAACTATCTAACATTGGTTAAAGAATTGTTATGTTTATGTGTCAAGTGTACATAAAGATTTTTTTATTGCAGATTCAAATAAAGATTCATTTTCTTTTAGGATATCCCAGTGTACACAATGTCCAGCACAGACAATGCAGCCAACTACATCTTCCTAGATAGTTCCTCAGGCTGTATTTATCTGGTCAACTCTCTGTCTAGTCTGCCCTCAACACAGACTCAGTTCCAGGTAAGTGTCATTTCATCATAGTCATTCATTCCATAGGATGTATGTATAAGGTTAACTCTCTGTCTAGTCTGCCCTCAACACAGACTCAGTTCCAGATAAGTGTCATTTCATCATAGTCATTCATTCGTTTCCCACTCTTGCTCCCTGTGGAGCCTGGTGTCACCACTGTAGCTGGTCCTTAAGAAGCCTGCATTAAAGCATGTATGGGCTGCTGCTGTGGTGGTCTCTGTAGCAATTAGTTTTTACATGATGAGGTCGCCGGTCCCATGCTTGACCTCTTGTTGGTAGGGCTGCACCAAATATTTGATTTGCTGCCGAATAGTACATTAAATGAACTATTCGTATTCGGTCAAATAGTACGCTGCCATCAAATACGAATAGTAAATTTAGGTCAACCTGCGGGGTGATAATTTTAGACACCTCCCCCCCCCCCTCCCCAACTATACGGGGAACAAATATTATGCCCAACCACTTGTATTTATCTTTCTCATTTATTGTTCCATCTTGTGCGGTTCCTGGGGCACCTCTGTCAAGACAGCGGAAGATTAGGATGACAGCTGACCAATTATATAATAAGAGGTAACCAAGGTGATGTTGTGTATGGTGGCACTAGTAACCTTCTCTTGAAAGCAGCAATTAGCTACATAAACCACCATGGGAAGAGCCTGTTACATGTTTTGGTGCAGGTTTCCTGCATGAGGTGGTCCCTTGCTCCTTAAGCCGTAAAGAAAAAACATTCATTTAGTGCTACATTAATCCTTCTGATGATCAAGTTACAACTTCTTTACTAATTCTTAAAACAATATACTGTTTAAATCATATCTTCCTTAGAATGTCATTTCTTCTTCTTCTTCTTCCGTCCTTAGCCACCAACCGTCAAAGCAGTCAGTGGCCATTACGCCTAGTGGCGTCTTAGGGCAACAGCAGATAGGTTTTCTTCGCCATTGTTTCCCATCACGCCTATTGGCGTCTTTAGGGCAACGGCAAATCAATCCATCTGCTGCTGTTTCCGTAATCGAAGTGACCGGCAAACGGGTGATCAGCCCGTTGGTTAGAATGTCATTTAGTGCTACATTAATCCTTCTGATGATCAAGTTACAACTTCTTTACTAATTCTTAAAACCATATACTGTTTAAATCATATCTTCCTTAGAATGTCATTTAGTGCTACATTAATCCTTCTAATGATCAAGTTACAACTTCTTTACTAATTCTTAAAACAATGTACTGTTCAAATCATATCTTCCTTAGAATGTCATTTAGTGCTACATTAATCCTTCTAATGATCAAGTTACAACTTCTTTACTAATTCTTAAAACAATGTACTGTTTAAATCATATCTTCCTTAGAATGTCATTTAGTGCTACATTAATCCTTCTGATGATCAAGTTACAACTTCTTTACTAATTCTTAAAACAATATACTGTTTAAATCATATCTTCCTTAGAATGTCATTTCTTCTTCTTCTTCTTCCGTCCTTAGCCACCAACCGTCAAAGCAGTCAGTGGCCATTACGCCTAGTGGCGTCTTAGGGCAACAGCAGATAGGTTTTCTTCGCCATTGTTTCCCATCACGCCTATTGGCGTCTTTAGGGCAACGGCAAATCAATCCATCTGCTGCTGTTTCCGTAATCGAAGTGACCGGCAAACGGGTGATCAGCCCGTTGGTTAGAATGTCATTTAGTGCTACATTAATCCTTCTGATGATCAAGTTACAACTTCTTTACTAATTCTTAAAACCATATACTGTTTAAATCATATCTTCCTTAGAATGTCATTTAGTGCTACATTAATCCTTCTAATGATCAAGTTACAACTTCTTTACTAATTCTTAAAACAATGTACTGTTTAAATCATATCTTCCTTAGAATGTCATTTAGTGCTACATTAATCCTTCTGATGATCAAGTTACAACTTCTTTACTAATTCTTAAAACAATATACTGTTTAAATCATATCTTCCTTAGAATGTCATTTCTTCTTCTTCTTCTTCTTCCGTCCTTAGCCACCAACCGTCAAAGCAGTCAGTGGCCATTACGCCTAGTGGCGTCTTAGGGCAACAGCAGATAGGTTTTCTTCGCCATTGTTTCCCATCACGCCTATTGGCGTCTTTAGGGCAACGGCAAATCAATCCATCTGCTGCTGTTTCCGTAATCGAAGTGACCGGCAAACGGGTGATCAGCCCGTTGGTTAGAATGTCATTTAGTGCTACATTAATCCTTCTGATGATCAAGTTACAACTTCTTTACTAATTCTTAAAACCATATACTGTTTAAATCATATCTTCCTTAGAATGTCATTTAGTGCTACATTAATCCTTCTAATGATCAAGTTACAACTTCTTTACTAATTCTTAAAACAATGTACTGTTCAAATCATATCTTCCTTAGAATGTCATTTAGTGCTACATTAATCCTTCTAATGATCAAGTTACAACTTCTTTACTAATTCTTAAAACAATGTACTGTTTAAATCATATCTTCCTTAGAATGTCATTTAGTGCTACATTAATCCTTCTGATGATCAAGTTACAACTTCTTTACTAATTCTTAAAACAATATACTGTTTAAATCATATCTTCCTTAGAATGTCATTTCTTCTTCTTCTTCTTCCGTCCTTAGCCACCAACCGTCAAAGCAGTCAGTGGCCATTACGCCTAGTGGCGTCTTAGGGCAACAGCAGATAGGTTTTCTTCGCCATTGTTTCCCATCACGCCTATTGGCGTCTTTAGGGCAATGGCAAATCAATCCATCTGCTGCTGTTTCCGTAATCGAAGTGACCGGCAAACGGGTGATCAGCCCGTTGGTTAGAATGTCATTTAGTGCTACATTAATCCTTCTGATGATCAAGTTACAACTTCTTTACTAATTCTTAAAACCATATACTGTTTAAATCATATCTTCCTTAGAATGTCATTTAGTGCTACATTAATCCTTCTAATGATCAAGTTACAACTTCTTTACTAATTCTTAAAACAATGTACTGTTTAAATCATATCTTCCTTAGAATGTCATTTAGTGCTACATTAATCCTTCTGATGATCAAGTTACAACTTCTTTACTAATTCTTAAAACAATATACTGTTCAAATCATATCTTCCTTAGAATGTCATTTAGTGCTACATTAATCCTTCTGATGATTAAGTTACAACTTCTTTACTAATTCTTAAAACAATATACTGTTCAAATCATATCTTCCTTAGAATGTCATTTAGTGCTACATTAATCATTCTGATGATCAAGTTACAACTACTTCTCTAATTCTTAAAACAATATACTGTTCAAATCATATCTTCCTTAGAATGTCATTTAGTGCTACATTAATCCTTCTGATGATCAAGTTACAACTTCTTTACTAATTCTTAAAACAATATACTGTTCAAATCATATCTTCCTTAGAATGTCATTTAGTGCTACATTAATCCTTCTAATGATCAAGTTACAACTTCTTTACTAATTCTTAAAACAATATACTGTTTAAATCATATCTTCCTTAGAATGTCATTTAGTGCTACATTAATCCTTCTAATGATCAAGTTACAACTTCTTTACTAATTCTTAAAACAATGTACTGTTCAAATCATATCTTCCTTAGAATGTCATTTAGTGCTACATTAATCCTTCTAATGATCAAGTTACAACTTCTTTACTAATTCTTAAAACAATATACTGTTTAAATCATATCTTCCTTAGAATGTCATTTAGTGCTACATTAATCCTTCTAATGATCAAGTTACAACTTCTTTACTAATTCTTAAAACAATATACTGTTCAAGTCATATCTTCCTTAGAATGTCATTTAGTGCTACATTAATCCTTCTGATGATCAAGTTACAACTTCTTTACTAATTCTTAATCCTCTGCAGCTGGTCCTCTTGCAGAAAGCCCTCACCAAGCATTCACATGCTTTTGCAGCTGTGGTTTCTGTGGCAATTTGTGTTACACAATGTGGTTGCCACCATCTTACACAAGCTCATATTAGTCACCTTGTACGACATGCCCGAGGTTGCAGCATGCAGCCTGTTCTTTCTTTGTCTCTTCAGAGACTGCTGAAAACTACACAAGGCACTTATACCCTTGTGTGTAATTTATTGTTGTTATTATTAAACTATTCATTTATCTTTGTTATAAATAATTCACAAGCCTGCCCAGTTAAGCATCAGTTCTTTCACTCTTGCATAAGTTTAATATTCTTAACATTTTTAAATCTCTCTAGTTCTCCGTGGTAGCGACTGATCGACCAGTGCTATCTCGGACTGACACAGAATTAGTGACTATACAACTTTCTAAAGTGGGTTCAGCACCAACCTTCACACAAGCTTCATACAGTGTCACAATCAATGAGACAGAAGCTGTCAACAACATCATCTTCCGTGGCATACAAGCAACAAGCAACAACCCTCAGGTAGGCAAGGAATTATTAAAAAGAATAACTTCCTATTAAACACAGAAATCTAGAAGATGGGGGAAATTAAGTATTTTATCTCAGAATTAAGACAAATTTGGAGGAACTGTGCTTATTGTTGATTTTTGTTGTATTAAAATATTTTGATTATTAATCACTTTCTGGTGATGGATTTAATCATTGGTTTTGCTGGGAAGCTAAATCTGTAATGTCTATTATATATCCTGAAAATTCAATGTCAAAACCTTAAGAAATGTATATTAACTTTGGGAGGCAAGAAACAGAAATCCAAAAATAGACAGGATAAAATAATATTAACTTTTAAACAGAGGAAATTGATCTGTCAATGTACAATGTATGGAATTATGGTCAAGATGCGCAATGGACAACTTTACAAGGGCTGTAGAAAAAAAAGGTAGACTAAAGAGCACATTGAGATGGCCATTTGAGGTAAACACCAAAAGACAAATCAGGAGGAGGAGAGAAAGAGAGAGGGGCTAAGGATTGCATTGGATGAAGAGTTTTTATGTTCTCTCAGGCATGATAATAGCCGGAACCTTTATTTGCATCTGTTGGAGTTTATTCATTAAAGTTCCAGAAAAAGTAACTCTTGTTCTCAACCAACACACCTGTGGATTAAAGAGAGAAAGTGGAGATGGCTAAGACACTTCCTTTGGAAACATCCAGCAAGTATAGCCAGATATACTCTGGACAAGAATCCAAAGAGGAAGCGAAGAGAGGAGAGGCTGGCCATTGAAAACCTGGAGATGATTGATGGAAAAAGAACTGATTCCTCATGTGCAGAGCTGAAAAAAACTGCCCAAAATAGAAATTGATAATGAGCCCCTATTTCTTCTTCTTCTACATTCAGTTTGTAAGTTGTCCTAAATCTGCAGGTCTGTTACCAGGATGAAGTGCACAGTCTTCTCCAGGTCCATGAAGCAACCCCATAGCTTCTGCCAGAGCTTAGCACCCTCTGGTCAGGTCTGACATGATAGGTTATCATGGACTGGGCAGCCCCATATTGTGGATCTATGTTCCACAGCAAGCATTTGGAGTGATGATGATTGGTTATGAGTTCAAATATTGTATATCAGAGATCTATAGCACTGAAATTTTTCAAAAATGCTGAATAGATACAATTACTGAGAATATTAAATTCATAATTACATTTCATTGTCTGGATTGAGATATTTTAAACTGATCTTTCATTGGGATTTAGAGAAATTCTTTTAAGATGCCAGATAGAGCCTACATTTCCTTTTTTTTTTTTTTGTATTATGTTTAGAGTGCAGTCAACTATGATGTTACTGGTATCTTCCCTGGTGATGTCTTCTTCGACATTGGAACCACAGATGGACTTCTCAGAGTAGTGTCTGATCTTCGTACAGATAGCCAGCCACGCACTCAATACTTAGTAAGATGATGATTGATGCAATTTATATGCTTTCAGATTTTAATGCAGAGGAAAAAAGGCAATTATAAATTTATGAACAAAGAAAAAGAAAGAAAGAACAAATAAATGACAGACTGTAAATGAAAACGTATTAGAGAAAAGAGTTCATTTAAACATAAAAAGTAGAAATCTAAAAACAATAAAAGAAAACAATTATTAAAATAAGCCATAAATAAAGTGTTGGCAGGTAATGATGCATGTGAAGAATAATGAAAATGTGAATTGTAATCTCATACATCAGGTCAGGGTCATTGCCTTCAACTTGGCCACACCTACCTTACAAAATACAGCTACTGTAACAGTCAGCGTAATAAGAAATCCCAATCCTCCTGCCTTCACTGGCGGTAACACTGTCACTGTGCCGGAAACTCGCTCCACAAAGGATGTGGTAATCAATGTTACAGCTACGGATGCTGATGGGGTAAGTTCAGCTTTGTGTCAGCAGTATGTTTATGACTGGATTTATTTATTTTTAAATAAAAATTGGGGGGGGGGGTTTGTCCACAATAAATTTGTTAATGACTAGACTTCTTTGTGTTTCTTCGTTTTACATGAAGTGTTTACATACCTATGGAGGGGGGGGGGGGGTAAAACAAACATTATTATTGTCTTGAGTTCTGCCTGATGCAGATTATTTCTTTTTTTTGTACTAAACTGGATGAATTAAGTCCAGTGATTCCTGCTTTCTTGATACTGAACTGATTGGATTGAGACAAATGATGTGATTCCTGCTTTCTTGTTACTGAACTGGATGGTTGAGACCAGTGCTGTGATTCATGCACAAAGTAATTATTTATAAAGGCGGGTAGGACACATTGAGGAAGTTACCTATTATGCTCACATGGCAGTCCTTGAATCTTCATGGCAGAATAAATAGAAGACCCTTACGCGTGCAGAATAGATCTGGAGTCAGACACAGAAGTAACTTTATTAGACATAATAAGGATAAAATGGTGTAGAGAGAACTTAAAGAAAAAATTTGACTAAGACAGCTAGGCTTGAAGGGAAACAAATGTGACTAAGACAGCTAGGCTTGAAGGGAAACAAATGTGACTAAGACAGCTAGGCTTGAAGGGAAACAAATGTGACTAAGACAGCTAGGCTTGAAGGGAAACAAATGTGACTAAGACAGCTAGACTTGAAGGGAAACAAATGTGACTAAGACAGCTAGGCTTGAAGGGAAACAAATGTGACTAAGACAGCTAGGCTTGAAGGGAAGTGACTGAAGGCCTATGCTCCATAGGGAGCTGACAATCTAAGAAGAACCAGGCAAGTGCTAGTGGAGCAAAGGTCAGCAGGTGCTGGAAATGGATGGGACACATACTGAGGAAACTTGTTGATAGCATTATAAGGCAATCCTTGTTCTGAAATCCCCAGTGTAGGAGAGAGATAGAGGATTGCAGAAACACACATGGAGAAGAGAACTGGAGACAAATGAAAGGAATGAGATAGACATGGACAGACCTGGAGCTGATGGCACAGGACATGAGTTTGTTGCAGGCCTATGCTCCGTAGATGGCTCAAGTCTAATCATAATGATGTTTTCTATATTATTGTGGGTGTTTAAACTGCAATTTTTCAAAATGTAAAAAGTGTGACTATTTGTCCCTGTGTAGTCCTTATTTGGTGTAGTGAGAAATCTTCAAAACTCCTCCATACTTTGTTAATCTAATTTCAGAACACCATTAAGTACAGGATTATAGAAGACAAAAATAAAGGAGATGGCCTCTCTTTCTTCTATATTGATGAGAACACCGGTGCGATATACCTGAAACGCCCCCTGACAGAATCAACTGCCAACTCATACACGGTCAGTTTGTTTTTTGTCAAAAGATACAAGTGATAGTGAGAGATAGCTACAGTTCCATCTGTTATTTTCATCACATATGCTAGAAATAAACACGTTTTAATAGTGGTTTTATGTTTGAGCATATTTTCACAATACATCACATTGTGATAACTGACAAAAGTGATGGTAGAAGAGATATGGGATGACAAAGAAGAATAGATAGTGGGCGACAAAGAGAGAAGATACTGAACAGCATAAAACCATGCATTAGAGAGAACCTCTAACAGTACTGCTGAACTTTTAGACATTACTAGTGACTAGATGTTGTCAAGAGGGATCAATTACACCAGTATTCATGAAAGTTGTTAATTATGACCATGTTTTTCCTGATATCATCATGTCTCATTCTGTCTCTCCCGGCATTGATGGCTTTTCTTAAGCATCTCATCTCACAAGATTACCATTTTAAAAAATGTAACTATATATTTTCCTCACATCTTTATTGATATGGCATTCTTGCTTCTGAACAAAGACAACAACCAAAAAGCCACAGGCTTTCATAAATGAATGCTTGCAAAGAATAGGACTGAAATGGTATGACAAGGTCACTAATGTAGAACTGATGACAAGAACCAGAAAAGTGCAGGTGGAACAAGAGATGAGAAGAAGGTGCTGGAGATGGATAGGACACACATTAAGGAAATCTGTTGATAACATTACATGGCAGTCCTTGTTCTGGAATCCCCTGGGCAAGAGAGGTAGAGAAAGACCAAATAGTACAGAACTGGAGACAGACATGAAGGGGATGCAGAAGACATGGAAAGACACTGAGCTGATGGCACGGTACAGGAAGACTAAATGTTGGTTTGATGAAGGTATGGTACAGGAAGACTAAATGTTGGTTTGATGAAGGCACGGTACAGGAAGACTAAATGTTGGTTTGATGAAGGTATGGTACAGGAAGACTAAATGTTGGTTTGATGAAGGTACGTTACAGGAAGACTAAATGTTGGTTTGATGAAGGCATGGTACAGGAAGACTAAATGTTGGTTTGATGAAGGCACGGTACAGGAAGACTAAATGTTGGTTTGATGAAGGCACGGTACAGGAAGACTAAATGTTGGTTTGATGAAGGCACAGTACAGGAAGACTAAATGTTGGTTTGATGAAGGCACGGTACAGGAAGACTAAATGTTGGTTTGATGAAGGTACGGTACAGGAAGACTAAATGTTGGTTTGATGAAGGCACGGTACAGGAAGACTAAATGTTGGTTTGATGAAGGCACGGTACAGGAAGACTAAATGTTGGTTTGATGAAGGTACGGTACAGGAAGACTAAATGTTGGTTTGATGAAGGCACAGTACAGGAAGACTAAATGTTGGTTTGATGAAGGTACGGTACAGGAAGACTAAATGTTGGTTTGATGAAGGCACGGTACAGGAAGACTAAATGTTGGTTTGATGAAGGCACAGTACAGGAAGACTAAATGTTGGTTTGATGAAGGCACGGTACAGGAAGACTAAATGTTGGTTTGATGAAGGTACGGTACAGGAAGACTAAATGTTGGTTTGATGAAGGCACAGTACAGGAAGACTAAATGTTGGTTTGATGAAGGTATGGTACAGGAAGACTAAATGTTGGTTTGATGAAGGCACGGTACAGGAAGACTAAATGTTGGTTTGATGAAGGCACGGTACAGGAAGACTAAATGTTGGTTTGATGAAGGTACGGTACAGGAAGACTAAATGTTGGTTTGATGAAGGTACGGTACAGGAAGACTAAATGTTGGTTTGATGAAGGCACGGTACAGGAAGACTAAATGTTGGTTTGATGAAGGCACGGTACAGGAAGACTAAATGTTGGTTTGATGAAGGCATGGTACAGGAAGACTAAATGTTGGTTTGATGAAGGCACGGTACAGGAAGACTAAATGTTGGTTTGATGAAGGCACGGTACAGGAAGACTAAATGTTGGTTTGATGAAGGTACGGTACAGGAAGACTAAATGTTGGTTTGATGAAGGTACGGTACAGGTAGACTAAATGTTGGTTTGATGAAGGCACGGTACAGGAAGACTAAATGTTGGTTTGGTGAAGGTACGGTACAGGAAGACTAAATGTTGGTTTGATGAAGGCACGGTACAGGAAGACTAAATGTTGGTTTGATGAAGGTATGGTACAGGAAGACTAAATGTTGGTTTGATGAAGGCACGGTACAGGAAGACTAAATGTTGGTTTGATGAAGGTACGGTACAGGAAGACTAAATGTTGGTTTGATGAAGGTATGGTACAGGAAGACTAAATGTTGGTTTGATTACAGGTTTGATAAATGTTGGTTTGATGAAGGCATGGTACAGGAAGACTAAATGTTGGTTTGATGAAGGTATGATACAGGAAGACTAAATGTTGGTTTGATGAAGGCACGGTACAGGAAGACTAAATGTTGGTTTGATGAAGGCACGGTACAGGAAGACTAAATGTTGGTTTGATGAAGGCACGGTACAGGAAGACTAAATGTTGGTTTGATGAAGGCACGGTACAGGAAGACTAAATGTTGGTTTGATGAAGGCACGGTACAGGAAGACTAAATGTTGGTTTGATGAAGGTACGGTACAGGAAGACTAAATGTTGGTTTGATAGGAAGACTAAATGTTGGTTTGATGAAGGCACGGTACAGGAAGACTAAATGTTGGTTTGATGAAGGCACGGTACAGGAAGACTAAATGTTGGTTTGATGATGGCATGGTACAGGAAGACTAAATGTTGGTTTGATGAAGGTATGGTACAGGAAGACTAAATGTTGGTTTGATGAAGGTACGGTACAGGAAGACTAAATGTTGGTTTGATGAAGGTATGGTACAGGAAGACTAAATATTGGTTTGATGAAGGTATGGTACAGGAAGACTAAATGTTGGTTTGATGAAGGTACGGTACAGGAAGACTAAATGTTGGTTTGATGAAGGTACGGTACAGGAAGACTAAATGTTGGTTTGATGAAGGCACGGTACAGGAAGACTAAATGTTGGTTTGATGAAGGTATGGTACAGGAAGACTAAATGTTGGTTTGATGAAGGTATGGTACAGGAAGACTAAATGTTGGTTTGATGAAGGTACGGTACAGGAAGACTAAATGTTGGTTTGATGAAGGTACGGTACAGGAAGACTAAATGTTGGTTTGATGAAGGTACGGTACAGGAAGACTAAATGTTGGTTTGATGAAGGTATGGTACAGGAAGACTAAATGTTGGTTTGATGAAGGTATGGTACAGGAAGACTAAATGTTGGTTTGATGAAGGTATGGTACAGGAAGACTAAATGTTGGTTTGATGAAGGCACGGTACAGGAAGACTAAATGTTGGTTTGATGAAGGTATGGTACAGGAAGACTAAATGTTGGTTTGATGAAGGTATGGTACAGGAAGACTAAATGTTGGTTTGATGAAGGTATGGTACAGGAAGACTAAATGTTGGTTTGATGAAGGTATGGTACAGGAAGACTAAATGTTGGTTTGATGAAGGTATGGTACAGGAAGACTAAATGTTGGTTTGATGAAGGTATGGTACAGGAAGACTAAATGTTGGTTTGATGAAGGTACGGTACAGGAAGACTAAATGTTGGTTTGATGAAGATATGGTACAGGAAGACTAAATGTTGGTTTGATGAAGGCACAGTACAGGAAGACTAAATGTTGGTTTGATGAAGGCACGGTACAGGAAGACTAAATGTTGGTTTGATGAAGGCACGGTACAGGAAGACTAAATGTTGGTTTGATGAAGGCACGGTACAGGAAGACTAAATGTTGGTTTGATGAAGGCATGGTACAGGAAGACTAAATGTTGGTTTGATGAAGGCACGGTACAGGAAGACTAAATGTTGGTTTGATGAAGGCACGGTACAGGAAGACTAAATGTTGGTTTGATGAAGGCACGGTACAGGAAGACTAAATGTTGGTTTGATGAAGGCACGGTACAGGAAGACTAAATGTTGGTTTGATGAAGGCACGGTACACAAAGACTAAATGTTGGTTTGATGAAGGCACGGTACAGAAAGACTAAATGTTGGTTTGATGAAGGCATGGTACAGGAAGACTAAATGTTGGTTTGATGATGGCACGGTACAGGAAGACTAAATGTTGGTTTGATGAAGGTATGGTACAGGAAGACTAAATGTTGGTTTGATGAAGGCACGGTACAGGAAGACTAAATGTTGGTTTGATGAAGGTATGGTACAGGAAGACTAAATGTTGGTTTGATGAAGGTACGGTATAGGAAGACTAAATGTTGGTTTGATGAAGGTATGGTACAGGAAGACTAAATGTTGGTTTGATGAAGACACGTTACAGGAAGACTAAATGTTGGTTTGATGAAGGCACGTTACAGGAAGACTAAATGTTGGTTTGATGAAGGTATGTTACAGGAAGACTAAATGTTGGTTTGATGAAGGTACGTTACAGGAAGACTAAATGTTGGTTTGATGAAGGCCTATGCTCCTTGGGGAGTGGAAGTGTGATGAAAGAATGAATCCTTGCTTGTGGTGCATCTTATTAAAGCTGTCATAGATGATGTCTATCTTGTGGTGCATATTTTTAAAGCTGTCATAGATGATTTCTATCTTGTGGTGCATCTTTTTAAAGCTGTCATAGATTATGTCTATCTTGTGGTGCATCTTTTTAAAGCTGTCATAGATGATTTCTATCTTGTGGTGTATTTCTACTTGCATCCAGTTGGTGGTGAGAGCAACTGATGATGGCAGACCAGAACGGTATACGGACCAGGATGTCACTATCAACATTGAACGGATATCAAGACCCGTTTTCTCTGTCGCTCAATCTCAAGTAACGCTTGAAGAAACTAAACCAGTTGGTTATTCTTTTTTCAACTTCGTGGCTACAAAACCAGGAGCAGTTGTAAGTTTTCATATTTTGAGTTCCAGCTTTTCAATTTTTATTACATGAAAAGTCTACTCATGCTGAGGCATACTTAAGTAAATATAAACTAATTCATGAGGCAGTTCTGTGTAAATATAAACCTTCTGTATAAGTAGGAACTCACTATGTTATGCTGAGGCAAATGTGTGTAAATATAAACACATTTTCTTAATCAGAGACTCATCTGTATACATATGAACTCATGTTATGATAAGGCATGTCTGTGTAAATACAAAGTCATTCTCTTATGATGAGGACCTCCTGTGCAAACATGAACCTATTTTCTACATATGCATAAGATTATTTTCTAATGATGAGGCAGTGTCTGTGGAAATATAAACTCATACTTCTTATATGAGGAGGATGTTCTGTGTTATTATCAACTCATTACTCGTGTGATTAGGCAGTGATGTGTAGATATAAATACATTCTCTTAGATTTATGCAATTCTGTGTAAATTTAAAATAGATTTTGTGTAATGAGGTAGATCTTTGTAAATACAAATCTCTTTCCATTATGATAAAGCAGTTCTTTGTAAGTATAAATTTATTTTGTTATGCTCAGGTAAATATAGGAAGAAACACATATTTTTGTTTGTCTTTAAACAAACACTACATATATTTAAAATAAAATTGAGTTTAGGCTGTAGAACTGACATTGAGGCTGACATTATCATTATGTCCATGCAGAATAGGCAGTCGCATCTTTTCACTAATCTTTGTATTTGCTTTTCTTCAGTCTTGTTGCAGACTTCTTTCATTGCCATGAAGTCAAGCTAACTATCTTTTCCATCTGTCTTCCCCAGCCTCTCATACCATACAATTTTCCAGATTTCCCTACATGTTTCTGATGCTCTTCATCCTTCATAAGAGAAAAATGTGATCATGAAACTAGTTTAAACGTGTTTTCGTGATTATAATCTTTTTTTTTTAACTTTTATTTTTAATTAATTTTATTATTACTTTTTTTTTGTAAAGACATACTTATCCAATATCCTCATCATCATTGTCCTACTTATCCAATATCCTCATCATCGTCCTACTTATCCAATATCCTCATCATCATTGTCCTACTTATCCAATATCCTCATCATCATTGTCCTACTTATCCAATATCCTCATCATCATTGTCCTACTTATCCAATATCCTCATCATCATTGTCCTACTTATCCAATATCCTCATCATCATTGTCCTACTTATCCAATATCCTCATCATCATTGTCCTACTTATCCAATATCCTCATCATCATTGTCCTACTTATCCAATATCCTCATCATCATTGTCCTACTTATCCAATATCCTCATCATCATTGTCCTACTTATCCAATATCCTCATCATCATTTTCCTACTTATCCAATATCCTCATCATCATTGTCCTACTTATCCAATATCCTCATCATCATTTTCCTACTTATCCAATATCCTCATCATCTTTATCCTACTTATCCAATATCCTCATCATCATTTTCCTTTATGCTGCTTATGGAGCTATCGCTGCAGCTGGTCCCCTCGCAGGAAGCCTGCACAAAGCATTGACATACTCTTGTAGCTGTGGTTTCTGAGCAGTGTGTTATTATGTGATGAGGTTGCCAGCCCCATACACAAGCTCGTATTAGTCTCCTTGTATGACATGATGAGGTTGCCAGTCCCATACACAAGCTCGTATTAGTCTGCTTGTATGACATGATGAGGTTGCCAGCCCCATACACAAGCTCGTATTAGTCTCCTTGTATGACATGATGAGGTTGCCAGCCCCATACACAAGCTCGTATTAGTCTCCTTGTATGACATGATGAGGTTGCCAGCCCCATACACAAGCTCATATTAGTCTCCTTGTATGACATGATGAGGTTGCCAGTCCCATACACAAGCTCGTATTAGTCTCCTTGTATGACATGATGAGGTTGCCAGCCCCATACACAAGCTCGTATTAGTCTCCTAGTATGACATGATGAGGTTGCCAGCCCCATACACAAGCTCGTATTAGTCTCCTTGTATGACATGATGAGGTTGCCAGCCCCATACACAAGCTCTTATTAGTCTCCTTGTATGACATGATGAATGTGCCAGCCTCGTGCACAAGCTCTTATTAGTCTCCTTGTATGACATGATGAATGTGCCAGCCTCGTGCACAAGCTCTTATTAGTCTCCTTGTATGACATGATGAGGTTGCCAGTCCCATACACAAGCTCGTATTAGTCTGCTTGTATGACCTGCCTGAGGCAGCAGTAATCCTTGTCTTTCTTTGCCTCATTAAAGGCCCCCATGAACTACACGGGGTTCCCAGTACTATCTGGAAGTAAATGAAGGGTGTGCTCTCATGCACACACATACACACACCTTCATGATAAGTGTGTTAACTTGCAATTTTGGAAGCTTGAGCAGTTGTATAATGATGTGCCTAGAATTCAGTTATCTCATTCCAATTTGTTTACTGTTTATTTTAGATTCATTGTAGTTTGTTCCCTGTTTGCTATAGATTCACTGTAGTTTGTTCACTTTATGTTAAAGATTCCTTGTAGTTTTTCACTGTAAATTACTGATTCATTGTACAAAGTTCTATCATTTTATCCTAAATCATTGGGGACAGCTGTATTTTGGAAACCAAATTTTTTTTTTTTGGTTTCCAGATGCTGCTCAAATCACATTCCAAAAACAGCCAAAAATCTCCCAAAAATAGCCCAATGTCACAAAAAGAAACTTTCGATTTTGAGAATATTTCAGTTTTCAGGTGTTCTGTTAAAAGGATACAGACCTGTAGTTTGTTCTCTGTGTATTACACAGCCATTGTAGTTTGTACACTATATATTACAGAGCTATTGTAGTCTGTTTTCTGTATATTATAGAGCCACTGCAGTTTAATCATTGTATATTACTGATCCATTGTAGTTTGTTCACTGTATAATACAGAGCCATTGTAGTAAAGGATCCCGTTACATGCCCATTGAGACATATTGGGAATATGGTGTTAGGCCCATATTTTCTTGACCATCGGCACACTAGGGGTGATGTGGTCAGCATCATGCCAGCCGCCTTAACCTTCCCAGAGTTGCTCTGGTACCCAATTGGGGCTGGGTTGACCCAGGAGCCATTTGCGGTCTAAAAAATCCCACCTCAACTGGGGATCGAACCATAGACCACTGAGCTAAGCCATTGTAGTTTGTTCACTGTATATTACAGAGCCATTGTAGTATGTCCACTGTATAATACAGAGCCATTTTAGTTTGTTCACTGTATATTATAGAGCCTATTAGTATGTCCACTATATAATACAGAGCCATTGTAGTTTGTTCCCTGTTACAGATTCAATAGTTTTTTTTACTGCTTATTTCAGATCCGTTATGAAGCAATTGGGGATGGCTTAGCCACATATCTGTTCGCTGTCAATGAGACTACAGGCCAAGTGACTATCAAGAATAGTCCTAAACGCTACACAGATATGCAGTATACAGTGAGTTCATACATATTTTATTCACTCAATAACCACAACAAATAAAAAAAATTTAAAAATTAAAAAACATGATAAAAGTGACGAAATGGAATAGAAGGGTAGATATTCAGATTCCTTGTAATTGAGGGAAAAGAAAAGTTATTCTATAAAACTGTGACACAGAGACAAAGCAGAAATGACAGACACGCTTGTTTTGAGTGTGTAAGCCAAGATCTCTATAAAATGCCTTGTTTTACTTTTTTAAAAACATTTGCTAACTTTTACACGACAAATTGTCATTTAAAGATTTTTGCATTGGTGACCTGCTATAGTCAGGTCTGGAGATGTTTAAATACGTTTATAGTATCTTTGAAATGTATTGTGTTAAAATTAAATTTAAAGTTTTTACGTCATTGTTTGTATAGATAAAGCCAGGCCATTAAAATGCAACATAAATATGTTTAAAAAAAAGTTATATATATATATCTTAATGTGGTCAACTAGAATGTGTATTTTTTTCAGCTTACCGTGCGTGCCTATGATGTCAACTTCCCAAACTTCCCAGTTCTGGCCACACTGACAATTAACATGCTAAGGAATGTGAATGGTCCCACTTTCACTGTGTCTGTATACAATGCTACTGTCACAACGAACACCCCGCCATACTCAAACCTGACTACCATTAGTGCTTCCGATCCTGATGGGGTAAGTTTTGAACTCTTCACCTTCAGAAGTCAACTTTCTGTGACTTCATACTATGAGTTTCCAATGCCAAGTAAATGGCATCCATTTACAAGTTCAAATTTCATGAGCAAGTCTTTCTTTTTAAGTTTATATAAATGGAGGTTGAATTTGTGTCATGTCTGATTAGCCTTTGCATAATGCTGGAGCCATTTTAGAAATATAATTCAGGCTGGAACTACATAGTGTTTTTGGTTTTTTTTGTGGGTGATATGATGATGTGAAGTTCTTTCCATCCTTTAGGAATAACATATGTCGTTTTATGTTCTGTTTTGTCCCTTATGCCGTAGTGAGATTGTCTCTTCACCTATTTTTTGACATATCACATTACTGAGCTTACGTTATTTCATGACCAGTGTCAGGTGGTGTTAGCCCAGGGTCTTTCCATGTATTCCTCATCATTTTTATTTCTGTCTCCAGTTCTCTTCTTCAGGTGTTGTTTTGGTCAATCTCTATTTCTCTTCTTTAGGTGTTGTTTTGGTCAATCTCTATTTCTCTTCTTTAGGTGTT
Source organism: Oreohelix idahoensis (assembly GCA_024509875.1). Classification (NCBI taxonomy): domain Eukaryota; kingdom Metazoa; phylum Mollusca; class Gastropoda; order Stylommatophora; family Oreohelicidae; genus Oreohelix; species Oreohelix idahoensis. The sequence continues at coordinate 666,547 of JAMPIV010001586.1, forward strand.
GTTTTGGTCAATCTCTATTTCTCTTCTTTAGGTGTTGTTTTGGTCAATCTTTATTTCTCTTCTTTAGGTGTTGTTTTGGTCAATCTCTATTTCTCTTCTTTAGGTGTTGTTTTGGTCAATCTCTATTTCTCTTCTTCAGGTGTTTTTTGGTCAATCTCTGCTTCTCTTCTTCAGGTGTTGTTTTGGTCAATCTCTCTTTCTCTTCTTCAGGTGTTTTTTGGTAAATCTCCATTTCTCTTCTTCAGGTGTTTTTTCGTCAATCTCTCTTTCTCTTTTTCAGGTGTTTTTGGTCAATATCTGCTTCTCTTCTTCAGGTGTTTTTTGGTCAATCTTTGCTTCTCTTCTTCAGGTGTTTTTTGGTCAATCTCTACTTCTCTTCTTCAGGTGTTTTTTGGTCAATCTCTACTTCTCTTCTTCAGGTGTTTTTTGATCAATCTCTACTTCTCTTCTTCAGGTGTTTTTTCATCAGTTCTACTTGTCTTACCCTGTGGATTCCAGAACAATACCATCTCAATCCTTCTGTTGCAAGCAAACACCTGTTTATGAAAAATTGTGACCTCTTGGTTATTGTTTTTTGTTGTTCTCCATGTTCAGAGACATACAGTAGAACTGACTTAACATTTGAATGGAAGATTCTGAATTGTGTTTTGGACTTCATTGATTTTTGATCTCCCTATATTTCCCAATTCAAAGAAGATGGTAATGTGAGCATCAGAAGTTGTTTCTATCCTCCTTCACTGTCAGAATGTTTGTCACTAATGGAAGATTGACAAGGTCAACAAGCTAGTGTTTTAAGTCAACTATTGGTTATTCCTTATTTTTTATATATATGTTCAACATGCACTTATTTTTTAAAATATATTTTCAATGTCCACCTTTTGTTTTATATATATTCAATATGAGATATATATATATATATATATATATATATATATATATATATATATATATATATATATATATATATATATATATATATATATATATATATATATATATTTTTTTTTTTTTTTTTTTTTTTTTCCATGTCCACCTTTTGTTTCATACATGTTCAACATGACCCTATTGTTTGCCTTGCAGGATAAAATAACATACAAGCTGGTTGGCCCACAAACCTGCCTCAATAACTTCCAGGTGTTACCAGATTCTGGACAATTCATCCTTATGGTGTCTCCAAGCACACTGGGATCATCACAGTTTGATGTAGGTTATATAGCAGTTGTCTTATCTAGGTTGAATGTTTATTAGGCCAGACATTTGATTAACTGTAGTGTTTTGAAATTCTGCTAGCACTTACCTGCACCAATAAGTCTGGTAATGAGGATGTCCTGAATGAAACCAGTGTGGACTTACTTGCACCAATAAGTCTGGTAATGAGGGTGTCCTGAATGAAACCAGTGTGGACTTACTTGCACCAATAAGTATGGTAATGAGGCTGTCCTGAATGAAACCAGTGTGCAAAGGAAGATTGTTACTCATATTAGAAGGAAATAGTCCACTGTCTGTGGACATGTTATGCAAAGAGGAAAGCTGGAATTATCTGTGACAATATGAAAGATTAAAGGAAATAGAGATAGATGAATGCTGGAGCATATCATGAAGATAACTTAACTTTGACAGGAGGTTGTGAAGAGATATGATCACTAATATTAGCCAGCTGGTATGGTACTAGAAGAGAGAAGTCTGAAAATTAGATTAGTTTTGAAAATATTTGTCAGTGTCTTTTTCTTGAGTAATTTTTGTTTTTAATTACATTGAGAATGATTCATTTTTCATAACCACTAATTTATATTCAAGTGTTTAGCCAACCGATTCTTGATGCTACAGTTTAAAATAATGTTTTCTAATCTTCAGTTGTACTTTAATTCAGTACATATTCTTTTTAGGGTTTAAAAAGAATCAGTTTTCTGTTATTTTTAGACAGTTAAAAATATTCTAGACATATTATAAGGCATAATACTTTGCTGAAAGCCATGATAAAGAGAAAGCTTGAAGACAAAAAGGGGGTAGAAACCACACAATATCAGTTTGAAAAAAAAAAAAAAAAAGTCTGTCGGAGTGAACTTTGAAGGTGACAACCAAAATGTGAGTAACCATTATAGCCAGCTTTCTGGGCAGAGATGACTGTTGAACACATCTGAGACAAGTTGAATATATTTTAAAAATTACCCAGATTTCACACTTTTGTTTGTTTCTTTGCAGTGTAATGTAGAGGCTACAGACAATGGCTACCCTGTACCCAAAAATGCCACAGCTGTTGTCCGCGTGACTGTGACAACAGAACAGCCCCCAATCTTCACCGTCACCAATCCCATCACCATAAATGAGACTATACCACCTGGAAGCATTGGTCAAGTAACTGCCACCAAGCCAAACCTAACTGTACGTCTGCTATATTTAGACTAGTTTTCCTTTATCAAAACATGCAAACTTAACTCATTCTACCTCACACACTGTATGATGCTTGAAGATGTAGTACCTTATTCTCCCAATGGCTATCTAGTCTGCCCATTTGAATATAGTCAGATGTCGTCATGTCCACACTTTATGCAATATCAAAGAAACTTATTTGGTGCTTCTAAGCATTCATCATTGTCATAATTTCCCTCTTTGCTCATTATGGAACATGGAGCCACCTCTGCAACTAGTTCCTATACAAGAAGCCTCCACTTAAGTATTCATGAGCTCTTGCAGCAGTGGTTTCCATGACAACGTATTTTATATGATGAGGTTGCCAGCCCCATGCACAAGCTCATATTAGTCTCCCCTTACACCGTGCCAGAGGAAGTAGTAATCCTTTCTGTGTTCCCTAGAGACCCCTTCCCCCCGGGAACTACACGGAACAACATAAACCGTATAACACATCAAAATGTTCCTCAAGAATATACAGTCATTTTAAATATATATAACTATATTTTCTCTTACAAAACTATATATTCTCTTACAAAACTATATATTCACTTACAAAACTATATATTCACTTACAAAACTATATATTCACTTACAAAACTATATATTCACCACTTGTTTTAAAAACATTACCTATGGGGGAAAATAATGAAGCCTGGGAGAGAAAGAGTGTGGCCTCGTGTCAGGATCAGATGAACTGCTCAAGACTTCCTAAGAAGCCATACCGGGACATGAAATATAGAAACCTAAAGCGTGATATGCAGACAGCAGTGAGAAATCAACATGAAAAGAAGCCTTTGTGGAGACACAAATGCAAGCACAAGACAAGTGTGAACACAGGCAGTGTAATCATGGGAAAGTGTGTTCCAAAAATCACCTAGGTTTCGAGATGAGGATGAAGGAAAGAACATTTTGTGCAACAACAACAAAATCACATGATGCCTTTGTGCCTGGACTTTGTCCAGGTAGGATGGTATGTGCTAAACCTTCCAGGTGTGTTCATAAGAGGTTAAGATTTGAAGAAAGGCTGATCATCACCCGTCATTAACTCTTAGTATCCGACTGGCCTTCTAGAAAGGCCGACGATCGATCCCCGTTTTACGGCCGGCCTTTTAGAAAGGCCGTAGACGGTTTCCGTGTCAATAGCCAAAGATTTAACATTATTTACATACTTTTCTTCCCATAAAAGAGTTCTAATGCCATTTCCGGTACACTTCATGTTTGAAAACTCAAATTTGTGTGAAATATTGATCGATTTTGATTAAATTTAGTAGGATTCATTAGTCCAAAAAAAAAAATTATACCCTAAAAATTCAAATTATGATAAAAACTTTATTTGTGCTCAGAAACAACTGCAACTTTCCTATATTATGTGAAAATGGATGTAGTTTAAAATAAAAGTAGTTTTAGGGGTTGAAGTTTACCATAATTAATTACACATATTGATAAGTACAATTTGATTTTCAATTTTTTACATTTTAAAATTTTTCTGCACACATTACTGTCTATGGTGAATGCATGTTTAAAACCACTGAACAATTTAGTTATGTATGATATAGGGGTTTCATTTCTTCACATTTTGATATACAACACTTTATGTTATCTTTATAAATAAATTATTTAATGCAAAATCTGTAAAGGTAGTCATGTCTAAAAATGTACTCTCTGAAATTAGCTCGTAAAAACGTGGTTTTTGAGCTCGTATAATAATAAAATAATAATAAATTCTTTAAGCGCCAAACACGGCGCATAAGGCAGAAACCAGTGCTCTCCAGGTTGTTCGTTGTGACGCCACTCCTCTTAGCTCTTGCACATTATTTAGGCCCAACGTTCTTCCTTCTCTTATTATTGTTCTTCTGAGTGTTTCTTTTGGTCTTCCTTTTTTCCGCTTACCCTCAGGAACCCAAGTGAGCGCCTGTAGTGGTATTCTGTTGTTTTGCATTCGTAGGACATGACCGATATATGACCATCGTCTTTTCCTTATATAGTCGGAGACATATTTCTGCCTAGAGTCTTCTCTTATTTGTCGATTAGTCTTGAATTCTTTCCAACTGATGTTCATGAGTTTTCTAAGACATTTGTTCTCGAATGTATTCAGCTTGTTCTCCAATGATTTTGTTATTTTCCAACTCTCACAGCCGTATGTTAAACACTGAGATAACATTTGAATTAAACAGACGAAGCTTGGTATGTATATTCAATGATCGTAATTTCCAAATGTTAGATAATCTATTGAAGGCGCTAGCTGCCAAAGCAATTCTAGTATGGATTTCTCTTGTTGTGTCACCATCCTGAGTCATTTTACTGCCTAAATAATTGAAACTTTCAACTTTCTGTAGTTTTTCCCCGTTCAAGATGATATCAAAGGTCTCGTTAGAAAAGTTCATAGCTTTAGTTTTAGAGGCATTTATTTGGAGACCAATTTTAACCGAGAGATGACACAAATTATTTATTGCTTCTTGGGATTGTCTTGGTGTTGAACTTAAGAATGCTACATCATCTGCGAAATCCAGGTCCCCCAGGAATTTTCCATTTGTCCATTTTATACCCAATAGCTCGTATACTAAGAGTTAAAAGAAATTAAGTGGCTACAGAAACAGTGAGCATGTGCAGTAAGAAGCTGAAGTAAGTTCTAGAGATAAACACTAATGGTGTCAGACAAAGAAAGTTATTAATTAGCTAGAGAGCTTGTGTTTTCCTCTTTTGACTTTTGTTTAATCTATTTCTAACATATTTTCTAAGATATTTCTGTTAATTTGTCACTTGAAAATAATTTTGGTCATTGAATATCTGCTGTCATATTCTTGATTTTTATCGTGTTTTAGTCTTGAGGAACTAAACTCTTTTATCGTACCAGATGGATGAATCTAATTTGGTTTTTAGTGTGTGAAGTCAAAGTAAGAAAAATCTTGTAAGTGGAAAACTTGCTGCAATTGAATAAATAAAACTGGTCTTGACCTGTGAACTTTGATACCCATCTTCTCTTAAAGGTAACTACAGTTCCATAGCAAACACTCAATCACTGCCGTAGAGGAGTGAAATTGTCGAGATTTCTCTATACTTGGTCCAACTTCATGAGGTGGGGTGACCAGTTACTTTCCTCATTGCCTTTACCTTCCCTAATTCAAGAGCAGAGAGAGTTACAGCTGGGTAGACTGGAGGTTGACACCAGCAGGTTTTAAACTTAGACTGTGCTACGGCTTCTTTTATGTTGCCAATTTTGATTTGAGTTTTTACGGGCAGACCAAAATATTTTTTGGATAAATTAATGCCTTTTTACTTAATTTTTTTTGGGGTTAGTTTTTATGCAATTTATTTTTCTGTAGTCCTTGTGTGTTGATTTCTTTCAAGTAACTTGTTTGTTTATTTTAATAAATATTTAGAGAACCATATGAAGCAAATATGCAACTTAATTATGGTATATTTTTAAATATAATATTTCTACCTTTTTTTTCATTTTTTGTGTTATCTAATAGGGTCAGATACGCTATGAGCTGGTTGGCAACTATCCTGCCCAATCTTTCTTCGCTGTAGACCCACAGACTGGTGTAATCAGCAACACCAATGACCTCCGCAATGACCCACAGAAGTTAACTCAGTACACTGTAAGTGCTGCTAAGTATACTGTCTTGAACAAATTTTGGGAGAGAAGAGTGGCTTCCATACACATCCATTTCTTTGCAAATTTTTGATGATTCATACATAAATCCTCAGAAATATTGATTGAAAAATGTTAATACTGTATTTTAGTAACAAAGTATGAAAAATTGTAGCAGCAGCATAAACAAATAATTTATAATCATTGATATTTCTAATTTAATGAGTAATGAAATTTAGTTTCTTGTTAAAGTTTATTAAAATTTGAAAATGGAGATGTATAGTTTTCATAATGTAACAGTTTAAAATGACGTTGTTGAGGTGTTTCTGTGTGTTCGCAGCTAAGAATCTGTGCATATGACACAACCTTCCCAAGCATCCGTACATGCAACGATGTGATTGTATATGTGAATCGCAACCAAAATGGTCCAGCTTTCAACCCAACTAACATCCGATTCCCTTTGCCAGTGAACACAGATCCTGCTTCATGGTCGCGTATTATCAATGTTACTGATCCAGACAGCGTGAGTAATCTGAGTGCAAGAGGTCATTCTTTCTTTTCTATGTTCATCATTAGGTCACCTTTCATTTGAACATTAAAAGATCTTTTAATCGTTTGGTCAATTTTCTTATAAGTATGTATAATCTTTACTCATTGTTAAATATTAGTGTCACTTAATCATTTGGTCAGCTGTCTTGTAAGTATTTGTGTCACTTTTAATCAGTGGATTAAGTTTATAATAAGTATTAGTATAATCATTAAATCTTCTGGTCAACTTTTGTTGAAGTATTAGTGTCATTTATTCATTTGGTCAGCTTTCTGTAAATTATTAGTGCCATCTTTAAGCATTTGGTCAACTAAGTAGTAATATCTTTTTTAATCATTTGGTCAAGTTTATTATATAAATATTTGTCTAATCTTTAATCTTCTGGTCAACTTTCTTTAATATACTAGTGTAAATTGTATTTGCTGAACTTTCTGTTAAGTAATAGTGTCATCTATAATCATTTGGTCAACTGTCTTATAAGTATTAGTTTCATCATTAATCATTTGGTCAGCTTTATTATAATTATTAGGGTGTTTTCTTTGCCTTTCAGTTCTTATGAATCATTGACCTTCGATTAGTTCGTGCCATACCTTCTAGTCTTGTGCGTTCTATTAATTTTTATTCAAGATCTTTCCATGTTTGAAGCAATAGAGCAACATAAGTAACAAAACTGTTCATATATTGATAATGTGGGTCTTTTAAACTTAGTTTTGTTTGCTTGTGAAACTGTTTAGTCAGATGTGATAATATAACATTTATTTCATTGTTTTTTAATCTGTTGCCGTTAATGCAGATGTTTTTATTAGTTAGTATTTATTTTATTTTTAAGATCTATGTTCATGAATATAATATTTTTATTATTACTGATTTGGTTAAGTGTTTTATTTTTAGGATCTGTGTTTCATTAACCTAAAGTAATTTCAACTAATTCTTATTTTGGCGTTGAACGGCAGTCCAAGATTACCTGCAACATCACTGGAAATGCAAAGGCTCAAGAGTTTTTCCGTGTAGATCGAGATACGTGTGTACTCAGCTTGATCAAGAATCTAACCCAGGATCCAGATCAGACCACTGTTTACACTGTAAGTTACAGACTGTGTTGGCTTGTGGTTGTAGAAGGGTAAAGATGCTGTACGTTATATTAGGGTTGGTGCATTGATAGTATCAAAAATAGATGGGAAATTATCTGTGATGCATACTCACAAGTCAGCAAAATGTCAATGATGAGATTGCAATATTTCTATCAGAAAGAAAGTTGGTCGAAGATTTTAGAAGCAGTGAACAAATTATTATTTATTCATCTCCTTTTTCTCTCCCCTAGGAGCACCATTACATTAAGTATCTCACAAAATGATTTGTTCCATTAACATAATAACATGGGACACAACCTCACTAAACCAGCAGTGTGTTCATCATCATCTTCTTTTCCTTTTTGCTCCCACCACTGCAACTGGCCTTCTTGTGAGAAGTCTGTGTCAAAGCATGTGGTTTCTGCAGCAATGTTGTTTATGTGATGAGGTTGTCAGCCTAATACACCACCTCATTCAATCAATACCCTTTAGCTCCGCAAGGAGCATAGACCTGCAACAAACACATGCCAAGTCTTCCTGTCCTGTGCCATCCGCTCAAGGTCTTCCCATGTTTTCCTCATCATTTTCTTTTCTGTATCTAGTTCTCTTCTCCATGTGTTTTTGGTCTATCTCTGCCTCTCTTTCCCTGGGGATTCCAGAACAAGGACTACCTTTTTGTGGACCAGTGTTCCTTTCGGCATGCTCTTTTCTCTTCTGCTTGTTGTGAGAGCTTCTTTTCGCCAAGTCTGAGGTGGCGCCATAAGAAGCATCACCACTAGGTGCTATCGGCAGTTTCATCCTCCAGGGTTGCAGGATGTCCAGTGCCTTCAGGTCTCTCTTAGAACCTCAGCTGTGGCTGCTCGACTATTCTTTTGCCATCTGCCAGTTGTCCGTAGAAAATATCTTTGAGAATGTGACAATGATGAATCTGCCGATTGCACCAAATGGTGATGCTGCCTATGCTCATATATGTCATCTATTCCATGTGATAGCAGAGATGCTGATGTTTCTTGAAATAGGAAAATTCTCAAATTAGTATTTTTAACATAACTTCTATATTTTCCACATATTGTTCTGAATCAGATATACCAAAACATTTTTGTGTAGCTCCTGGGGAGGGGGGGGGCTCTGAGAAACAAAGAAAGAATAGGTCTATGTTCCTTCAGGCATGTTGTAAAAGGCAACTTATGTGAGATTGGCAACCTCATCATGTCAAACAGATTGCTACAGAAACCACAACTGTCGTAGCAAGTGAATACTGTGGTGTTGGCTTCTTGCAAGGGAGACAACTGCAGTAGTGGTTCCATAGGGAGCTAAAAAAAGGGAAATTATTATGGTTTTGAGAGGCTATGTCCCATTTTATGATATTACATGAAACAAATCATGGTGTGAGATCATTAATGTAATAATGTTTTAGACAGTTAATATGACTCATTGATGACTGGTTAAATGTGAGAAGCGGGACCCAAAGATGCAACAATAGTGAATGCAGTCAGCGACCCATAGCTTGACTGCTTGCATCAGGACCAGCGAACCAGAGCTGGTCAAGACCGTACTCCACCTCCACGTGGTGGTCCTGGAAACAGTCTGCAGCAGTGCAGCCTGGCTGAGCGAATACGGATCAAAATGGGAAGGCAAACCTGGTCCCTAAAAAATGCCGTGCTGAAGTCGGATGTGTCGACCGAAAGGTGCAGATATCACAGCTACGGCGTAAACAGACACAACGCAACCACCGTCCTTTTCAGGGCGAACGAGGAAGAAGAAGAAGAAAATGTGAGAAGCTCCGTGCTGTTCCCATCAGTCACTGAAGATACAAAGAAAAAATAGGACTACTGCACGCTCAGGCATGTCATACAAGTTGACTAATGTGAGGTTGGGCATGGAGCTGGCAACATCATCATGTGAAATAAATTACCACAGAAACCACCAGTGCAAGAACTTGGTGCAAGCTTCCTGTGAGGGAACCAGCTATAGTGGTCGCTGCGTGCTCCAAAAGGAGTGCAAAGGAAAATGGTGATGATTAATTATGAGATAGTTAATGTGATTGTTGGAATGACATTTTGTGAAATGATCATGGTTTTAAACCAAAAAAAGGAAAGGTAAAGGATCTCGTTACACGCCCATTGAGGCATATTGGGGAGAAATGGTGTTAGGCCCATATTTTCTTAACTATTGGCACACTAGGGGTGATGTGGTCAGCACCGGCAATATGGTTTAGGTATGGTTAAACTGTCAAATGGTGGGTGTGAGACAGATGCCAAGAAGGATTTTTAAGGTATTTGAGTTAAAATTTGAGATAACTGATATATATGGGCAAGTGCAATGGAGCAGTTGTCTTGATGGACAATGCAGATTAGATGGTTGTTGTGATGGACACAACTTGGTGAGATGGTTGTTTTGATGGACACATGTTGGTGAGATAGTTGTTGGGGTGGACACATGTTGGTGAGATAGTTGTTGTGGTAGACACATGTTGGTGAAATGGTTGTTGTGATGGATACATGTTAGTGAGATGGTTGTTGTGATGGACAAATATTGGTGAGATGGTTGTCATGATGTGCAAATGTTGGTGAGATGGTTCTCATGATGGACACATGTTGGTGAGATGGTTGTTGTGATGGACACATTTTGGTGAGATGGTTGTTATGATGGACACATGTTGGTGAGATGGTTGTCATGTTGATGAGATGGTTGTTGTGATGGACACATGTTGGTGAGATGGTTGTTGTGATGGACACATGTTGGTGAGATGGTTGTTACGATAGACACATGTTGGTGAGATGATTGTTGTGATGGACAAGTGTTGGTGAGATGGTTATTGTGATGGACAAATGTTAGTGAGATGGTTGTTGTAATGGACAAATGTTGGTGAGATGGATGTTGTGATGGACACATTTTGGTGAGATGATTGTTGTGATGGACAAATACTGGTGATGGATAGATGCTTTTAAAAATGCATTCTAGTTATCTGAAGCTAAATTGTGATATAGTTGATATAGGTGTATTGTAATGTTCGTTTAAATGTGATATTGTGATAGATGACACATGTGATAGTGTGATAGATGACACATGTGATAGTGTGATAGATGACACTTGTGATAGATGACACATGTGATAGATGACATATGTGATAGTGTAATAGATGACACATGTGATAGTGTGATAAATCACACATGTGATAGATCACACATGTTATAGTGCGATGGATAACTTAAGATGTTGTTATGACTGTAACTCACCTCAGATTGGCTTGTGACATGCTTCGTACGATACTAATGAAGTGATTTGGTTTACCATTCTTACTGTAACTTTGTAATTGACTTCAGATTGTAATATTAGTTTAATTATCTCTTATTACAGGTCAACATACAAGCAACAGACAATGGTAGCCCAGCAAAGATTGCCACAACTGTAGTGACAATAGATGTTGCCCGTGATCTCAGTAACCCAGACATTACTAATCTGCCAGCAAATGTAACCATCAGTGAAAATGCTTCTAATGGAACTTCAGTGTTCAGGGGAACAGTAGTGGATGGTGACTTGAGGGTTCGTAATTTTATCAAAGTCCTTGTTTGCTTTGTTGAAATGAGAGAAATGAGGATGAAGAGAAAGAAGATAAATGCTTGAGTAACTGTTTCATTTTTCCATTAAATGTGAACCTTCATTGCAAGCTATTTCATAACTTTTTGTATGTTCCCAGGGTCAGCTTATTTGTGAATCAGTGGCCACCTTCCCAGCTTATATCTACTTTGTAGTGGATCCTACGACCTGTGAGGTCAGATTACGTAACGGTCTGAAGTTGGATTCTTCACTATCCTATCAGGTACTTTACATATGCTTTTGTTAATCTGTTCACTTTGTTCAATTACATTGCTTGTGTTTTTGTTTTTTAGATGACTAAATTCATGAAAGCTGGATATCTTATTTGGAAATGTCCAGGCCAACATATATTACCCTAACAAGTATATTTTGTTTGCTAGTCTGTAACTATCCTCATCATTATCATCCATCTCCACAAGAAACATAAGCCTTCAACACATGTATTCTTGTTCCGTACCATCCTGCTACACATGTTTTCTTGTCCCGTACCATCCTGCTACACATGTTTTCTTGTCCCGTACCATCCTGCTACACATGTTTTCTTGTCCCGTACCATCCTGCTACACATGTTTTCTTGTCCCATACCATCCTGCTACAATGTTTTCTTGTTCCGAACCATTCTGCTACACATGTTTTCTTGTCCCGTACCATCCTGCTACACATGTTTTCTTGTCCCATACCATCCTGCTACACATGTTTTCTTGTCCTGTACCATCCTGCTACACGTCTCTTGTCCCCATATCATCCTGCTACACGTCTCTTGTCCTGTATCATCCTGCTACACATGTTTTCTTGTCCCGTATCATCCTGCTACACGTCTCTTGTCCCGTATCATCCTGCTACACATGTTTTCTTGTCCCATACCATCCTGCTACACATGTTTTCTTGTCCTGTACCATCCTGCTACACATATTTTCTTGTCCCGTACCATCCTGCTACACATGTTTTCTTGTCCTGTACCATCCTGCTACACATGTTTTCTTGTCCTGTACCATCCTGCTACACATGTTTTCTTGTCCCGTACCATCCTGCTACACATGTTTTCTTGTCCCGTACCATCCTGCTACACATGTTTCTTGTCCTGTACCATCCTGCTACACATGTTTCTTGTCCCGTACCATCCTGCTACACATGTTTCTTGTCCCGTACCATCCTGCTACACATGTTTCTTGTCCTGTACCATCCTGCTACACATGTTTCTTGTCCCGTACCATCCTGCTACACATGTTTCTTGTCCTGTACCATCCTGCTACACATGTTTCTTGTCCTGTACCATCCTGCTACACATGTTTCTTGTCCCGTACCATCCTGCTACACATGTTTCTTGTCCTGTACCATCCTGCTACACATGTTTTCTTGTCCCGTACCATCGGCTTAAAGTCTATCCATGTCTTTCTCATTATTTTCATTTCAGTCTCCAGTTCTCTTAAAATCTTGCTGATCTTCTTCTTCTCTTACCTTGGAGATTCCAGAACAAGGACTGCCTTGTACAGCAATCAACAGGTTTCCTGAGTGTGTGTACATTGCCAGCATCTTCTTTTTTAATCTTTTGTTCCATTGGCACGTGTCTGGCTCTTGTCATCAGTTCCACATTGGTAACCTCTTCATCACATTTCAATCCTTCTATTCTATGCAAGCACCAGTTTATGAAAGTCTTTAACTTCTTGATTGTTGTTTGTGCCAGTGGAACAAGAGATAAGGAGAAGATGCTGGTGATGGACTCACACTGAGGAATCTATTAATAGATTTATGAGGCAGTTATGGAATCCCCAGAACAACAGAAGTAGAGGCAGACATATGGAGAAAAGAGCTAGAGACAGAAGTATTAAAAAAAACAAAAAAACTTTCAGATAGTTTAATTTTTTGTGATTATTGCATTGTAGCAAATTTTATATCAATTGGTTTCTAATGATTTCTACATTTCCACAAATTTTATGTAGTAGAAGAAGAAGACATAAACCTGTGTTACTGCTTGTGTGCCTTTACAGATTCCAATACAAGCATATGACAGTGCTTGGCCAAACAACCGAGTGACAAAACTTCTAACTATCAATGTGAACCGCAATGCCAATGGCCCAACATTCATAGGGTCCCAGACAGTTACAATCCCTGTTGGTTTCCAACCTGGTTACACAGTCCTCACATTGATGGCCACTGATTTAGATGGGGTTAGTGTTGTCTTTGTCGTGCTGCTTCTGATGCTGTGTCAGCTGCTGTCATTATTTTTAACACAGTGTAAATGTTTATTTATTTGGTGTGAAAGCTGTCATCAAGTCTTTTCAAACAAGTCGCTAATAAAAACTTTTTAGTCAAGTCTTATGCTGAGTCATTGTGGTGACTTAAGTCCAACTGAGTTGCTAGGCTCAAGTCGACAACATTGAAATAGACAAGTTCTGACTCGAGTCAAGTCACGAATAAAGAAACTCTTGAGTCAAGTCATTGTGATAAGTTATGTCCAACCCGAGTTCAAGTTGATCGGCTTGAGTAAACAGCATTTGTGGTTGTGTGTGTATCCAAGGGTCCATGAAATATCTGAAACGAAGTTTCATTCTCAGTTTTCTGTAGGCCAGTTTACTAATTGCCAATGATAAGCTCCATTTTCATGCCTGTGCTGTGTTTTAAGAGCCATACATGGAGATTATACAAAATAAGTAGTGGAAAATCACAGCCTTTGAAAGAAACTACCTGAGGAAGATTACAGCCCAAACAGGGAGATTTAAAATAACCCAATAAGAGAAAGAAATAGAAAAATTGGCAAGCCAAACAGGGAGAGTTAAATAAAAAATAGAGAAAGTATTAGAACAAATGAGGAGCCAAACAGGGAGATTTGAAATTTAAAAATAACACAGTAAGAGAAAGTGTTCGAACAAAGTATTAGAACAAAAGTCGTGCATTCAGCATGTGAGTTTTGCTTCAGGGAATGAAATGGTTTATACACCTAGCAGAATTAAAACAGAACAGCTGACCGTCATGTGCCCTACATGCAAAATCATTTTAAATACGGAATGTGAAGAACCATGACAATGGTGAACAGAGGAATTGGTAAAATCTTTCATGAGAATGGGATACATTAAATGCTAAGGAATACCTAGTTTTTCCTTGGGGCATAGTGATGCCACCCCTGTCTATGTAAAAAAAATAATGAAGTTACGGAAACAACATCAAATGAACAAACTTTGCTGCGGGATGGACATTCGGAGTCTGTGGCTCGTATGACTGTCAGTGGTGAAAGCCGAAAGGAAGCCACTGACATGAAAACGGATGTCCTGACCGCAAAACAGGATACAAGAATAGGATTTTGGAATGTCAGGACAATGTACGAGACAGGTAAACTAAGACAGGTCACGGCAGAAATGAGAAACTATAGGTTACACATCCTGGGGATAAGTGAGAGCAGATGGACAGGGGCAGGAAAAGTTAAAACAGCAACAGGAGAAACAGTACTTTACTCTGGAAGAGAGGATGGACAGCACAGTGAAGGCATAGCCATTATTCTACAGAAAGGGATAGAAAGGACATTACTGGAATGGAAACCCATCAACAACAGACTGATACGATTGAGATTGAGAGGGAGATTCACCAACACTACAATAATACAATGCTACGCACCAACGAATGATAGCGATGAGGAGGTCAAGGATGAATTCTATCAACAACTGCAGAAAGAAATGGAAGACACACCTAGATATGATCTTGTTATAGTAATGGGAGACCTCAATGCGAAAGTTGGTACACACAATACATATAATGAAAGAACAATGGGGAAATGCGGCAGCGGAACAGCAAATGAAAATGGGGACAAGCTAATAAGTTTCTGTAGCATTAACAACCTGGTCATTGGAGGAACACTTTTCCCACATAAGGAAATTCACAAGTTAACATGGGAATCACCAAATGGTCGAGACAGAAACCAGATAGACCACATCATGGTTAACGGTAGATGGAGACATGCATTACAAGATGTGAAGGTAAGAAGAGGTGCAGATGTGGGAAGTGATCACCATTTAGTAGTAGCAAAACTGAAAGTGAAACTAAGAAGGGCTGCACCAACTGTAACTACACAGAAAAGGTTTGACATCAGCAAATTGAAGGACCCCCTTACCAGAAAAGCTTTTGCGGCCGACATTAAGAAACGATATCAATTTGCCAAAAGCCAGGAAAAGACATTGACTGATGATATAGACCAGAATTTCAACACCATTTCAACAGTATATAAGGAAAGTAGCAAATCATGCTTAGGATTCCAGGAAAGGAAGAAGCAAGACTGGATAACACCAGAAACACTAAACACCATAAAGATGAGAAAGGAAATGAAAAGAAAGAAAACAGAAGCAAAGTCCCCCAGGTTAAAGCAACTATATAGCGAACAGTACAGCCAGCTGGACAGGGAAGTTAAACGCCAAACCCGAGCCAACAAAAGGAATTTCCTAGACGATCTTGCAAAACAGGCAGAAGAGGCAGCACTGAGAAATGAACAAAGCACAGTATACAAAATAACTAAATTCATCAGCGGAAAACAAGGTGCAAATAATATTACATTAGTAAGAGATAAGTAAGGAAATCTCATCAAGACAGCAGAGGGACAGGAAACAAGATGGGCAGAGCACTTCAGAGAAACTCTGAACAAGGAAATACCAGAGACACAATTGAATGTTCCTGAGGCTGAAAACGATCTAGATGTAAATACAGACATTCCACGAAAAGAAGAAATCATCACAGCAATCAAAGGGTTAAAGAACGGTAAAGCTCCGGGCCATGATAACTTAAATGCAGAGCTATTTAAGACAGACCCTGAGCTAGCAGCAGAACTATTAGAACCACTATTTGCACAAGTGTGGAAAACGGGGACAACACCATCAGAGTGGAACAAAGGAATAATTGTCAAATTGCCCAAAAAGGGAGATCTTGCAGACTGCAATAATTGGAGAGGAATCACTCTTCTCTCAGTTCCCAGCAAAATACTAGGCAGGATAATTATACAGAGAATTTCAAAGGCAGTAGACTACAAACTGAGGAAAGAACAAGCAGGATTTAGAAAGAACAGAAGATGTGTAGACCATATATTCACTCTCAGGAACATTATAGAGCAGTGCTCAGAATGGCAAAGACAGCTTTACATAAATTTTGTTGATTTTGAAAAGGCTTTTGACAGCATACATAGGGACAGTTTATGGAAAATACTGAGGGCTTATGGAATTCCAAGCTGCATAGTGACAATCATAAAAAGCCTCTATGCCAACTTTACGTGTAGTGTTGGGCAGAGCAACCTAACCTTCGAGGTGAAGACAGGAGTACGACAGGGATGCCCCTTATCAACCACTCTTTTTTTAACAGTCATAGACTGGGTGATGCGCCAGACAACAGAGGGCAGTCCAAGAGGAATAAGATGGACTACATTTTCTACATTGGAAGATCTGGAATATGCAGATGACATTGCACTGCTGGCACATTCACATCAACACATCCAGGAAAAAACGGATAGACTTAATAAATTTAGCCAGCAGGTGGGCTTGAACATCAATTTAAAGAAGTCTGAGGTCATGACGCTCAATGTGAGCAACCCTGAGCCCATATCAGTAAGGAATCAGCAATTGGTACAGACAGATACCTTCACATACCTAGGAAGCATAGTAACACCAGACGGTGGGGCAGGCAAAGACATCAACATCAGAATGAATAAGGCAAGAACAGCCTTCTTTCAATTATCAACATTGTCATCATAGTAGCCAGATAACACTATCTCAAACAGATTATTGTTTTATTTATTAATTAATTTTTTTATCCTACCAGGATCGCTTGACTTTCACTAAGGTGGACCCAAATAACAATGCCTCAAGCATGTTCTTAGTGGATAGCACAACTGGGCAAATAGTACTGTTGAGGCCATTACAAGGACCAGGAACATACAGTGTGAGTCTTCTTGTCTCTGAATATCTTTTTCTCATTCATTACTTATCTACTCACCTAATTATTAGTGCAACTTGTAATGATGTCCATTACATAACATTTCATATCTACCCACACTTAATTATTAGCACAACTTGTAAGGCTATCCATTACATAACATTTCAAATCTACTTAATAATTGGTACAACTTGTAAGGTTGTCCATTGCATAACATTTCACATCTACTCACTTAATTATTAGTACGACTTGTAAGTCTGCCCATTACATAACATTTCATATCTACCCACCTAATTATTAGCACAACTTGTAAGTTTGCCCATTACATAACATTTCATATCTACTCACTTAATTATTGGTATAACTTGTACGGCTATCCATTACATAACATTTCAAATCTACTTAATAATTGGTACAACTTGTAAGGTTGCCCATTACATAACATTTCACATCTACTCACTTAATTATTAGTACAACTTGTAAGGTTGTCCATTAAATAACATTTCACAACTACTCGCTTAATTATTGGTACAACTTGTAAGGTTGTCCTTTCATAACATTTCATATCTACTCACTTTATCATTAGTACAACATGTCCATTACATTATATTTCAGTTGACTTTAAAAAAAAAATTTTTTTTAATTTTAATTTGATTGTCCAACAATCTGGGTATGATCTCAAATAATCTGAATGACCTTCAGTTTGACATTCTGGTCTCTAATAATGTGTTTGTCCTTCAGTTTAATGTGATGGTCTCAGACAACCGTGAACCAGCAAAGACTGCCACCACCACTGTGACCATTACTGTGACCAGCGGACCTGCGGTATCTTCACTAGCTTGGGTCAATGCTCCTTATGAGACCTCCATTAACATCAACCTGCAACCAAACTCTGTCGTTAATGCCAACGTTAGAGCAAATAAAACAAGTCCCACAGTATGTAGTATTTTATTGATTTATTTGGAAACATAGTTTAGCACTAAATTTGAAAGTTATGCAAAGAGAGTACTTTCATAAGTTGTCAGTATTGGCTGATTGAATGTATTCTGCTGAAGCTATTGAGAGAAAACATGGATGACAGTATATATATCTCTAAAATGAAACTTGTGTTTTAAATTCTGGCTTGTTCAGTTGAATCAGTTTTTGCTGTAAGCGTATGGCTCAAGTATACCTCTTACATAGCAAAAATGCCAGATGTCCTACATGGTGACTAATCTGAGGTTTTACTTGGGCTGGATCCAAACTCATCTTGTAAAACAAATTGTCACAGAAACCTCTGCTGCAGGAGCATGTGCCTGATTTGTGCAGGCTTCCTGTAAGTGGACCAGCTGCATGGTGGCTTCATGCTCTGTAAGGGAGTGCAAAGGAAAGTGAGGACAAATGTGTTATGTGTGTCTATGGTGGTGGCTTATTGAGAGAGACAGAGAATTGTGTGTGTCTGTCGTTGTGGCTTATTGAGAGAGACAGAAAGAATGTTGTGTGTCTATCGTGGTGCCTTATTGAGAGAGAAAATTTTATGTAGACTGTCGAAATTGTTAATGATGCATTTCTGAGTTTTATGATTACGAGTTATCGTTGAACTGAACCAGGTCTGGAGATTCTCTTGATTCTCACTGCCATTCATGCCATGAGATTTTTGTATTTTTAGTAATAAATGTTTAAGTTTGTTCTGAAAGAAATCTTTGTGGTAGAGTATTATATAACCATATAATATTGATGCCATTTTGTTTAATCATAGGGTACTATAAGGTACAGAATCAGTAGCTCGTCACCAAGCCAAGCTGCCAGCTTCTTTTCTATAAATCCACTTACTGGAGCTCTGACCTTGAGCCAGAATCTGGTAAACAGTCCAGTGATGTCAGGAAGGTCTAACATTGTGGTAAGTGATCAATATCATTCGTGGGTATGTTTTTTCTTATGGACTTGTATGATGGAGGCATATCTGGAGTAATCCTTAAGTGATCACCAGCTAGGCACAAGTTGACTACATGCAGGAGGATCTCACTATGGACCTCATGGTAGGCAGGATGAGCTGAAAAGTGGCTCTGTGTAGGACGTGACGATTGCTTGAGAGAGCCCAGAACTCTTTTTTATTTTTAAATAAATGTGGTATTTGTTTTGTTTTTTTTACCTTAGTAGCAGTGAATGAATAAACCACATTGTAGAAGTGAGAAGAAAAAATGAGAAGACAAAGAAAGGCAGAATGGTTGAATAGGATAACTGTGTCTTGACTCATATATTTACTAGAACTTGTATAATCTTGAAAGAAGTATTCATCACCATATAAAGTAGATTATTTTGATTATGTGGCAAAGTGTATGAGGTTAGTTCAGAGACAAGGAACTGAACTATCTAATATATAAAGCAGGGGCAGGCAACGCAAGTGCTTTTGGGATCTACTTTAGGAAAATGAGCTGTCTAAAGATTTACTTTGATTAAATCATGGCTGTTGTCAAGTTTTAGAGTATTTGGAATTTCAAATAAATGCATCATATATTTAATTTTAAGAAGAGAAGAAAGAAATATTGAACTATAAAAGTTGCTATATATAGTTAAGTTAAAAAAATGAAATTAATCTAACATACATTTTAGTGAAAAGCTTGGCACTCGCATGATTAAATCAGGGGCATGCATAGACATTGAAGGAAAATATTCATATGTGAAGGAGAACAGGAGAGGAGGCATCCAAAAATTGCACATCTCACTTTTTACTTCAGTTGAGCAGATCACTTATACTATAGTGTTTCTGATCTTCAGCTTTTCATTGAGGCTTATGATGATGGTGAACCCAATGTCATCATCACAACCACATTGACGGTCAACTTTAACCGTAACCTCAGCCCACCAGTATTCCAACCATCCAGCTACACAGCTACAATCAATGATTACGACTCTGAAGGAACAAGCGTGATAACAGTATTTGCTGTAGATTCTGATCCACTTGTAAGTATTCAGTGTTTATGTTACTTTGAATTTTTACATTTGGCGTTTAAGTATTCACTGTTTATGTTACTTTGAATTTGTTCACAATTGGCTTGCAAGTGTTGACTGTTCATGTTACTTTCAATTTCGTCCAGATCCACTTCTGTGTACAGATTGTCCTAGATTTACGACTTCTGCAACTTAGACCACTCGCACTGTACACTTATGTTTCATTACATCAAGAGTAAATTATTTTTAAATATGTAACAAAGCATATATACATATTTTAGCATTCAGACATATTACTTGTTAACATATCCTTATAGTTAATAAAGTAAATGTCGACTTAATAGCCATTTTGACTTATGACAGAGTCATGAGAGCAGAATACAGTCATAAGTCTAGGACAGTCTGTACTGATTGTTTTTGTTACTTTGAATTTAATCCTTATTTGCTTGTAAGTATTCACTTTTTCTGTTACTTTGAATTTTATCCTTATTTACTTATAAGTATGGACTGTTTATGTTACTTTGAATTTGATCCTGATCCACTTGCAAGCATTGACTTTTTATGTTATTTTGAATTTGATCCTGATTTGCTTTTATATGTATTGTCTGTTCATATTACTTCCATCGTGGGAGGATGAAGCTACCGATCGCACCAAGTGGCGATGCTATCTATGGTGCCAGCTCAGACTGAGCAAATAGAAACACATAACAAGCAGAAGAGAGGAGAAAACATCGAAAGGAGCACCAGGAAAATAAGCAGCTGAGGGCTGCCACCTCAGGGGCGCATTCCCATAGTCAGTTATGACTGAAGGGGCTATTATTATTATTATTATTACTTCCAATTTACTGAAGACCTTCGCTGCCCTAATAAGGGTCAGGACCCTGGTTTCCTGAGCCACTGGTCTAAGTCATCTAACATGGTTTCTATTCTGACTCACTTTATCATTGTCAACTCTCTCCCCAGGCTCCAGAGAACATGGTCCTCTTCCGTCTGGATTCATCCCGCTCAAACTCTGACTGGTTTGATGTGAACAGTTTCACAGGCCTTATCACAGTAAAACATAGGCTGTCTGGGGAATCCACCCAAGCAGCAGTTTTGATGGTATGATGATGTGTGTTTCATTCATAAACAATGTGTCTGCTAATAATTGAAAGCTTGTACCTGATTAGAGTGGAAACATGTGAATAATTTATAGTAGGTTTACACATCAAGACTTAGTATTCTACAGCTGGATTACACATAGTGATTTGATAGTTTAAATAGCATGATTACACATTGTGACTTGATAGTTTAAATAGCATGATCACAAGTTGTGATGTGATAGTTTAAATAGCATGATTACACATTGTGACTTGATAGTGTAAATAGCAGGATTACACATTGTGACTTGTTTAAATAGCATGATTACACATTGTGATGTGATAGTTTAAATAGCATGATTACATATTGTGACTTGATAGTTTAAACCTCTACACGTCACGGTAGAAGGGGAACAACTAAGTAAGTAAGTAAGACTTGATAGTTTAAATATCATGATTACACATTGTGACTTGATAGTTTAAATAGCATGATTACACATTGTGACTTGATAGTTTAAATAGCATGATTACACTTTGAGACTTGATAGTTTAAATACCATGATTACACATTGTGATGTGATAGTTTAAATAGCATGATTACACATGAGACTTTCACCCCATGCAAACATTATGTCACCCCTGAAGCTGGTTCCCCCCTTACAGGAAGCCTGTACCAAACATTCTCATGCTCCTGCAGTGGTTGTTTCTGTGCCAATTTATTTTACATGATGAGGTTTCCAGCCCAAAGCACAACCTCTTTTTAGTGGCCTTGTAAGAGGAAGCATTGGAGATTATTACAGGTACCTTCGGTATGGAGACAGAATATGATCTGATCTGATCACATGATTATGTTCAGACAGAGAAATTCATCATCTCCTACTTACTCCTTATGAACCACATGACCACCAATGCAGCTGACCCTCTTGCAGAAAGCATGTACCAAGCATTCACGTGCTTTTGCAGTGGTAGTTTGTGTAGCAATGTGTTTGACATGATCAAGTAACTGAGAAATTGCAAGAAACAAAGAATATTAGCCTGGTACAGAGAACTTTCACTCAATAAGATTTGTTCTCTCCCAGTTATATGTGATAGCAAGTGACCCCAGTCTGCAGCCTCAGTCAGCAACAGCAACTGTGACTATCTATGTGAATCGCAACCATCCTCCTCAGTTCACAAGCACAGCCTACACCGCACAGGTCTCAGACATTGCTGATGTGTTCAGTACGATCCTTGTGGCATCTGCCACTGACCCAGATCCAGTAGTAAGTTTGCCTCTCTGTATGTGATTCAATTTTTTTTTTTTTGGTCATTCCATTTTTTGTTCTCTTCTTGAGCTGAGACGTAGTTCTACAGTACTTATCATATGTGCTTCAAATAAATAAAGAGGGGAAACCCAAGGCCTGTAAACAGTAAATAAATATTACACACATAAAGCAGCATTAATACCATAATATGTGTATTATTTTGTCAAAGCTAGTATCAGTGATGCAATATTTTTATCTTGCTCAAAGCAACTTAGGTAACAGAAAATGTATAGTCTTACTTTCAAAGCAGCATTAGTATTATAGCGATAGCATTTATACTCTTTGATTCAAAGCATATCACTTACTTAGTCATTCCTCTTTTAACCTGGGGTATAGAGGTTTGCCAGGGAGAAGTCCGTACTATCCTATCGCTGTCTTCCTCCTGGCCTGGTTCTAGTCTAGTCCTCAGTTTTTCAGGGATTGTCTCATGTGGTCCTCCCTGCGAACTATGGGTTGTCATGGAGGTCTGGATCCCTGGCTCTTAGTGTCCCATATTTATCGTGGTAGCCGATCTTCTCCCATTCTGCAGACATGATCAAACCATTGTAATTGGGACTTCTCCACTTGAGTCTGCAAAGGCTGGGTTTTGAGGTCCTGACGTATCATCTGGTTGTGGACCATGTCTCTTCTTATTACTTCAGCCACCTTCCTCATATACCTCATTTCTGAGGTTTAGAGCTTACTTTAGTGGGTTACAGTAATTGCTCATGATTCACATCCATGCTGATGATGTTGTCCTGATTGCTAAATCAGAGGCACATCTCCAATCCAACCTGCAAGAGCTGGAGAAGAGAGGGATGGTCATAAGCAGCTCTAAAACAAAATCCGTGGTGATACCACAAGAAGAAAGAAGACATCAGATTAAGCTGGGAGAACAGGTCCTGGAACAGGTCAACCACTTTAAATATATTGGAGCTATTATAGACCGAAAGGGAGGCATCAAAGAAGAGTTGGCCACTCGAAAAGCGGCAGCTGGGAGACTTTCAGGCCATAAATCGAGGATTCCTCAGCAAGAGAGAGGTTGGTAAGAAAACGAAGATGGCTGTATACCGCCCCACCTATGTCCCAGTCTTGACATATGGATGCGAGTCATGGGCAATGACTACAACCCACAAAAGCCAGATCCAAACCTCAGAAATGAGGTATCTGAGGAAGGTGGTTGAGGTAACAAGAAGAGACATGGTCTGCAACCAGACGATACGTCAAGGCCTAAAATCCCACCCCCTGCAGACCCAAGTAGAACAGTCCCAACTAAGATGGTTTGGCCATGTCTGCAGAATGGGAGAAGATCTGCTACCACAACAAGCATGGGAATCAAAGAGCCAGGGATCCAGACCCCCAGGACGACCCAGAGTCCACTGGGAGGACAACATTAGACAATCTTTGAAGGACTGAGGACTAGAATGGAACCAGGCCAGGAGGAAGACAGCCGATAGGATAGTCTGGCGCTCTCTCTTCCAAACCTCTACACCTCAAGGTAGAAGGGGAACAACTAAGTAAGTAGGTAAAAAGTGAAAACATGCATTCAATAGAATCTGTTGAGAGGTGTTATCAAAGCTGAGATTCCAAAATTTTCACTAAATTACTATTTTTATGTTGGTAATCAGAATATAATCTGTTGAGAGGTTTTATCAAAGCTGAGATTCCAAAATATTAATTAAGTTACCTAGCCGATCTTTGCCAAATAATGTAATAATTTATTCATACTCATGTTTTTTCAGACCTTGGAAAATGGCAAGATTGACTTCTCAATTCTTGAAGCTACAGCCAATTCCATTTTCATAATCAATAGCCAAGGTGAAATTTCAGCTAGAAGGTCCCTGCAGAATCTGCCGCAGAGCACATACACAGTAAGGATTTTTTTTAGAGCTGTTGAAGGATTCATTTTAATTTATATTTGTTGCACACTTGATAGCATACATCAAAAATGTAATTTATTATTATTTACAATTGTTACACAGTCATAAATGAAACAAAAAATGTTAGTTATGTTTGCTATAGAAAGATTTGAATGTTGACTACAAAACCAAATAGTTCCTGGGGGGTCTCTGATGAATGAATAGAACTACTGATCCCACAGACATGTTGTACAAAAGCAAATACACAGTCCCATATAATGATACAAAAGCAAATACACAGTCCCATATAATGATACAAAAGCAAATACACAGTCCCATATAATGATACAAAAGCAAATACACAGTCCCATATAATGATACAAAAGCAAATACACAGTCCCAAATGATACAAAAGCAAATACACAGTTCCAAATGATGATACAAAAGCAAATACACAGTCCCAAATGATGATACAAAAGCAAATACACAGTTCCACATGAAACAAAAAAGTATTGTTATCTTTACTACAAAAGGACTTGAGAGTTGATTATTAAACCAAAGACACAGTCTTACATTTTTTGTTGTTATAAAGAATTAACTCATTTTTACTGAACAAATTTTGTTTGAATGTCTGCAAAACCAGATGGGCTGGAGCATAATCTGTAACGATACTGAAATTTCTCTTCCTCAGTTCACAACTGTAGTCTTTGACAAAGGTATCCCATCATTGAATGACACAGCTACAGTAACTATCACCATTACGAAGAGCCCTGGACTTATGTTCAATCCAAACGCAGCCACCTACAATAAGCTGGAGAATATTACCACACCTTATGTGCTGGACACAGCTGTAGCCACTGATGGAGCTGGTGGCACGGTATGAAAACATCATTGTTGTTTTTTTTGTTTTTTTACATGCAATCAGCCAAACTACTAATAGTTGTTTACAAACAAAAGTGTAAATGGTTTTGTCAGCATTAGACTGTGTTTAGACACTATTAATATCTTATCATCAGCTGCCATGTTTAGACATTATTAATATCTCATCATTATCATCAGCTGCCATGTTTAGGCGTTATTAATATCTCATCATTATCATCAGCTGCCATGTTTAGACATTATTAATATCTCATCATTATCATCAGCTGCCATCTCCACATTTGCTTCAGTGGATCTCCTTCTTCTGTCTCTTATCTTGATGGCACACTCAGATAGGCTCTTCTATCTATCTCTTGATGTTATTTTCCCATTTACAGTGTTGTCTTCCAACATACAGACAGCTACACTAATGCTCCAAAACAACTTCAATGAGGAATGGCTGAAATGATGGGCCAGAGGGTCTATTGGACATGCCACATATAAAGAAATAACTCATCTAAACAAAAATGACACCATTAATAACCTGTGATGTGTGGAGCAGAGCACAGTCCTCCACCTAAGAACAGAACACACCAGACTCACAAGTACTTAAATTAAACCCCACACATGAACCTAATTGCCTCAACTGTAAACATCCATATGAGATAGTTCAGCATGTGCTGCTCACTTGCCTAGGACTGTCCACAAAAAAGAAGAAAGTTATTGCCGGGCTTCCCAACAATCACAAACATTCTCTTTTCATTGCTAGCTTTTCTAGAACCTTTATTTGTTTGCTTCTCTTTCTATAAGATGCAACCAATTATTCTATATATCCACATCTCAAAGGCCTCCATTCTTTCTTCCAACTGCTTGTTCATTGTCCATGTTTCTATACCATACAGTAATGAAGAATGTATCTAATGCTTGATGATTGTCTTAATATGTTTTATTTATTTAGATGTTACTATTTGCTTATGCTGTTGAATTTTAGCTTTGGCATTCCTATTCTCTTCTTGATTTCTGTTTCACGTCTGCCATCTACTGAACAAAAGCAGGGAACAATAGGGAGCAGGTGACCAAGGAAAAGATGAATGGAGCAGCTCATTATATGGATGAAGGCTGATAGAGAGAGAAGTCAAGTGTTTACTGATCAAAATTAAGGCACAAGCTCAAGGCAGTGGCCAAGGAAAAGATTAATTGAGCAGCTCATTATATGGATGAAGGCTGATAGAGAGAGAAGCCAAGTGTTGACTGATCAAAATTAAGGCACAAGATCAAGGCAGTGGCCTAGGAAAAAAAAATGGAAAAGCAGCAAAGAAATGGACCTAAATTAGCAGTGATTTGTAAATTGAAGGGAGACCATCAAGGATAGAGAGGATGTGGAAATTATTTTTTGTAAGGATAGAGAGGAGGTGGAGAGAATTGTTTGTAAGGATAGAGAGGAGGTGGAATGAATTGTTTGTAAGGATAGAGAGGAGGTGGAATGAATTGTTTGTAAGGATAGAGAGGAGGCAGAAAGGGTTTTTTGTAAGGATAGAGAGAACCTGTTTGTAAGAATAGAGAGTGGTCAGAATGCTGAAGCAGAAAATTATTATGATGCATTCAAATGTAAATTTGAAACATCAAGTTTAGTGTGAGTGAAAGAATTCTTTAAAATCTAAGCTTTAAACATTTTGCCCAAACTGTATCTCCAGACGAGAATCCTGTATGAACTCCAGGCCGATGGATTTGCCAGTACAGCATTTACTGTTAACAATGAGACAGGTGTCGTAACCCAGATTCGATCCTTCACTGAAGACCCACTGAGGTCCCTGAGATATGTGGTCAGTACTTGTTGTTCTTGTTATCCATATTCACATGTCCATCATTGTTACGGTGATACTAGACTTTCTGAGTGTTGTAACTTTCCTTACGGTTACTGGATTGTTGGTCTACTCTTTTCCTGATTTATCCATTGTACTTGTTTACATCTTTGTTTGTCTCTGAGTGTATATATACTACTGTATGTGAGTGTGTGTATATATAGATATATAGAGTTTATTTTGTCTGTGTCCCTTGTCAGTATATTTTTTCTATGTCCCTTGATAGTATATTTGTTGTTGATTTTCTATATGTCCCTTGTTAATATGTGTGTTGTTGATATTCCTTATGTCCCTTTTTATTATATGTATTGTTGATGTTCTCTTATGTCCCTTGTTAGTATATTTTGTTGTTTACTTTCTTGATATTCCTTCTTAGTATATAATTTTACAGACTAGTTGTCAGGCTTGTAGAGTGTCTTATTTCAACAAGAGATTAGGGCATCTAATTATTTTAAACTATCAGCAGTGACAAAGGGCATTACAGTGCTGTTTATAGTCCATATTTTTACGTTATATATATTTGAGATGGAGGAAGGTTTGATTATAACCATACAGGGGCCGGAAGTTTACATGGCCACAGAGATGCAACTGAAGGAATATGCCTTCACACTAGATCAGATGGCCGTCTGTTTAATCTTTCAAGGCTGAAGGCAAAAACAAAAATCAGAAGGGTCACTATAAGAGACTTGTTGTTCGCTGATGATGCTGCAGTCGTCACTCAAAGCCAACAGGAGCTTCAGAGCTTGATGAATCGCTTCACTAAAGCATGCAAGGACTTTGGCCTCACAATAAGTCTAAAGAAAACGAATGTGCTGAGTCAGGATGTGGGTGCTGCACCAGTTATCACTATCGATAACTATGAATTGGCAGTGGTGCACCACTTCACATACCTAGGGTCTACCATCAATGACAAACTCTCGCTGGATACAGAAATCGACAGCCGCATTGGCAAAGCTGCAGCTACCTTTGCCCGCCTCACATCGCGTGTTTGGGGAAACTCTAAACTAACAATGAAGACCAAAGCTGCGGTATATAATGCCTGCGTCACCAGCACACTCCTATATGGCAGCGAGACCTGGACGACCTATGCTAAACAAGAGAGAAGGCTCAATACCTTCCATTTGCGGTGTCTACGCCGCATCCTCGGCATTTCGTGGAAAGATAAAGTGACAAATGTCGAGGTGTTGTCACATGCTGGCCTTCAAAGTATGTATACGCTGCTTAGACAGCGCAGACTTCGCTGGCTTGGCCATGTTCGCTGCATGGAAGATGGTCGCATCCCAAAAGATATCTTCTACGGACAATTAGCAGATGGCAAGAGAACAGTTGGGCGACCACAGCTGAGGTTCAAAGATGTGTGCAAGAGAGATATGAGGGCACTGGACATGGATCCAGCAACATGGGAGGATGAAGCTGCCGATCGCACTAAGTGGCGATGCTATTTACGGCGCCACCTCAGATTGGGCGAAGAGAGGCTCACACAAGAAGCAGAGGTGAGGAGAAAACGTCGAAAGGAGCACCAGGAAAATAAGCAGCTGAGGGCTGTCACCTCAGGGGCGCATTCCCATAGTCAGTTATGACTGAAGGGGCTATTATTATTATTATTAT
Organism: Oreohelix idahoensis; assembly: GCA_024509875.1. Taxonomy (NCBI): domain Eukaryota; kingdom Metazoa; phylum Mollusca; class Gastropoda; order Stylommatophora; family Oreohelicidae; genus Oreohelix; species Oreohelix idahoensis. The sequence goes on from JAMPIV010001586.1 coordinate 695,155, forward strand.
TATTATTATTATTTGAGACCTGGACAGTGGACAAACTGTTGGACAAAAAAAAATTAATAAGAAACAGGTTAGGTTCTTAAGATGATGCATTTTTTTATTATTTTTTTTTTTTTACAGCCAGAAAAAAAAAAAGTCAAAGAAGCCGCAATAGACACTTAGAAAAGCTGCCAGCTAATTACAGTTATTAGACGGTGATAAAATTGTTTAAAATTATCATGAGAAGATATTTTTTTAAAACTAGGCAATGAGATAACTCAAAAGCAGCATAAGTAAAGAAAAGGAATGTAGAAACAGAAATACCTTAGAAAAATGGCAGCTTGGGAAGAGAAGGAAATAACCCATAAAATCATTGAAGACGTGAAAGATGTAGAAAATTAAGAGATAGGATCATACAACACCTAGTGATGATAAATATAGTTTAGTAATGAAACTTTTTTTTTTTTTAATTTCTCACCAACAACTGTTACTTTTCCTGGCCTTCTCTAGTTTGAGAATTAAAATAAATTTGAATGGAATTATAAATTGCATACATACCTTAACAGATAATTTTAGTGACACTCTGTTTGCGTGTCTTGTCATTCTTTAATGATGTGTACTCATGTGTATGCTTCAGATTCGAGTACGTGCATACAGACAAAATGATCCTACAGTCCAGGCAATCAAGATCATCACAGTAAATGTGGACCGCAATCCTACAAATCCATATTTCTCCCGGTCAAATTTCAACTTCACAATTCCAGAAAACACGCTCCTTGGTGACCCGTTTGGAACCATAAATGCTACCGATCCAGACAGCGTGAGTCATTATTTTGATGTCACGATGTGCACACAAAGTATAGTGATGTAGTTAAAATTATTTGTTAATGTTATATTTAGCTTATAAATAAATTTTGGGAATTATTGCCTGTGCATTTATTAGCCATGAATCATGTTTATGACAAGTGATATCTCCCTGCATGGTCCTTCAACATAACTTATGCCTAGTTCTCCCCGCCCGATGCCGTCACCTCAGGGTCTTTCCATGTCTTCTTCATTTCTGTCTCTCATTCTCTCATCTGTGTCTCCCTCTGCCTGTGTTTTCCTGGGAATTCCAGAACAGGGACTGTCTTGTAACACTGTCAGCAGGTTTCATCAGTGCATGTCTTATCCATCGCCAGTATCTTATTATTTTCTCTTGCTGCAGTAGCACTTATCAGATCCTTGTCATCAGTTCCACATTACAGATCTTATTCTTATCTCTTGCTGCAGTAGCACTTATCAGATCCTTGTCATCAGTTCCACATTAGAGATCTTATTCTCATCTCTTGCTGCAGTAGCACTTATCAGATCCTTGTCATCAGTTCCACATTACAGATCTTATTCTCATCTCTTGCTGCAGTAGCACTTATCAGATCCTTGTCATCAGTTCCACATTACAGATCTTATTCTCATCTCTTGCTGCAGTAGCACTTATCAGATCCTTGTCATCAGTTCCACATTACAGATCTTATTCTCATCTCTTGCTGCAGTAGCACTTATCAGATCCTTGTCATCAGTTCTACATTACAGATCTTATTCTTATCTCTTGTTAAGATTATTTCAATCCTTCTGTTCTATGTTTTTTATTTATGAAAGTATATAACTTCTTGGTTGTCGTTTTTTTTTTTTGTTCTCCATGTTTCACGGCCATACAATAGGACTGACTTCCATTAATGGTTTATGATTAAATATTTTATCTTGAATATATTTATTTGTAATACTCCTGCTGGTTTGGTTGTGTGGGAAAGAGTGAACAGATGCACCATAATAGGTTTTTTAATTTTTTTTTTTTTTTTTTTTTTAAACGTGAAATAGGGCAGTGCTGGCGACCTGACGTACACAATCTCACGCACAGGTAACAACCCACTCTCTAGCTACCTGTACTTTTATGTGAGTCCTACAACTGGAGAAATGTCATTGTCCAGGAGCTTGCTTGAAGACCGCAACACCAACAGATTCACAGTGAGTACTCCTGTATTATATGTGTGTGAGATGTGGAAGTCTTCAATTTGATTATAATATATTCAGTACTAATTACTCTTTTCCATTTCTGGGTCTGTGAGAAGACAAAGAAAGGAGCAGGACTACTACTGCTACCACAGACATGTCATAAAAGGCAACTAATATGAGGTTGTGGATGGGCTGGCAACCTTAACATGTAAAACTAATTGCTACAGAAACCACATGTGTGAGAGTCTGTGTGTTGATGTACACAGAAACCACATGTGTGAGAGTCTGTGTGTTGATGTACACAGAAACCACATGTGTGAGAGTCTGTGTGTTGATGTACACAGCCATCTACAGAGGTAGCTGCTTGCTCTATAAGGAATGAAAAGGACAAAGAAGACTTGTTATTGACATTTAAAATACTCACAGCTACTTTCTTGAGACTGATGTACATAATGGATATAATTTATTTAGTTCATTCTGATGCTTGTTGTTTAACTAGGGCTACTGAGCTTATCACTCTTTTGCAGCCAATTCCAAGCTGAAAAATCATTGGCATTAATTACATTCTAAATCTAGAATTTTCCTATGACTTTTCTGCCATTCTAAAACTTGGTGAGTTGGAGTACTGAGCTCAAGCTTCTTTTCCATATATTCTACCCTAGCATGGCATGCATTTAAAGGATATTCACTGAGGGGAGAGGTATGGCACACAGTTCATTCACCACCATCCATTCGGGCTATGCAGGGCTATAGTAATGTGTTCTGGATCAGATCTCTTCCAAAAAATCATCACATCATGCACAGAGCCACTACTCAGCTCCTCTCACCTGCAGTAAATTAATTATGAGATCCTCCTACATGTAGCCAACCAGGTAAAAGCTAGATTTAAGTCTGGGGCTTAAATGACTTCCCGCAAGCTTAGTATACAATGTTGGGTTCTCAACATGTTTCACCACAGGAGGAACCATGATGTTGGGCCACTGTGATGTGGCTAGTCAATCCCTGAAGTGTTGGCCAGGCAACTCAAATTTTGCCTGTTTCTAGGATGTACCACATGGAGGTGCTTCAAGGTCTATGTTAGAGATTTAACAGTGAAATACACACAAGAGTAGTGTGAATTCTTTTGCATCCCATCTCTAAATCTTAACTCTTACTATTATGCATGGAAGTATATATGTAGTCATCTTTACATGACTACCAGCTATGCACAGTGCTATAGTGTGTAGATTTGGATGTGAACCTCTGTCTGTGAGGCTAATTTCCCCCTCATTGGACTCTTGAAAGCATACACACACTTCCAATGATTCCCCCTGTAGGGAAACGTGTTGAGAACCCAGCATTGCACACTAAGCTTGGAGGAGTCACTTGAGCCCCAGTCATAACTCTGGCTATTACCTGGTTGCCTGCATGCAGCAGGATTTCACTACAGTACGGACCCCATGATAAAGTAGGGGTGCTGAGAAGTGGCTCTGTGTATGATTTTTTTGGGAGAGCTCAGTATTTTAGCTCTGCATATTTGAAGAGCTCCCTTGAATGGCGGGGAATGCACAGTATACCATACGCTTTCCTTCTAGCTTGGGACCAGATTTCATGATCCTTTAAGTACACGGCCAGCTGGAGAAACTTGAGCTCATGATTTCAACTCAGCACATTTCGGAATGGCAGAAAAACCACAGGAAAAGCCTAAATCTACAGTGTAGATAATACCAAAGACTCTTCAACTTGGTACTGACTGCAAAAGAGCTGAGCAGCCCTAGTTAAACAACAACAAATAACTCTTACTATTCCAGACTGTTTTTAGGTTTGACCTAGGCACCAAAGTGAATGCCAATTTTTTGTCCACATGTGATGTTTTAAATCAAGCAACAAACCTTTATATTTAAGAGATCATATATTATGTGAGAACATATAGTTGTAAATTGACAAAATGAATATTCTGAAATATTATGAGTCTTAAACTTTAAAAAATTTAGTTTGCTGTAAGTAAAGTAAAGTGCAGATGTGAATAAATATGACTGGACATATGAGATGACCATTGGGTTAATAATGAGCCATATTGTGACATACCTTATGGATCATGGGGTAGAAAGAGTTAATAATGAATTTTTGTTTTTTCAGTTCCCAATCAAAGCGACAGACAATGGAGCACCTCAAAAATCAGCAGACGCAACTGTTGTGGTGACTATACTGAGAAACCTGAACGGTCCAATATTTGTCCCCAGCAATGAAATTACAGTGACTATCAATGAGGACCGACTAGTGGGCTCCGTCATTGCTCGTCTGAATACTACAGAGGGTGATAATGTGAGTTTATTTTATGCAGCATTGAATTAAACATTAAGGAGAGGTGTGTCAGTAGATTTTAAGTCAAAATTTGAAACAAATACGAGGGACGGTCAAAAAGTAATGCCTCGTAATTTTTAATTTCATTCAGTAGGCAAAAAAAACAGATAAAACTCACATTGAAATGTAGCCCCAAGTCTGAACTTCAAAAATTTATTTCTCAATGTAGTCTCCGTTATTTGTTACAGTTTTTGTCCATCTTCGCACAAGGGCATGTATCCCCGCACGGTAAAAATTTGTGCCCTTTTTCCTAAACCACTGGCGTACGGCGCGTTTAAGGGTCTCGGTGTCCTCAAAGTGATGTCCGCGAAGATCTTCTTTCAGTGGTCCAAACAGATGGAAGTCAAAAGGTGCAGGATCGGGACTGTAAGGAGGATGTGGTAATAATGTCCAGCCAAATTCTGCAATCGCATCAATGGTGCGTTTAGCGGTGTGTGGCATGGCATTATCGTGCACCAGTAGTGCAGTTCTCTGATCTTTTAATGGGTAAAGTCGCCAAAGACGACCTCTAAGCTTCTTCAAAGTTTCAATGTAATGGTCTGCATTCACCGTGTTTCCCTGTTCCAAGAAGTCGAGAAGAATCACACCCTTCTCATCCCAAAACACAGAGGCCATAACTTTCCCTACAGATGGTGAACTTTTGAACTTCTTTCTTGTCGGCGATGTTGTGTGATGCCATTCCATTGACTGCCTCTTGGATTCTGGTTCAAAAAAATGAACCCACGTCTCATCACCTGTCACAATATTCCATAAAAACTCTTCTCCTTCAGTTTCGTAACGGTGCAGGAGGTTGATGGCTATGGTTTTCCTTGTTTCTTTATGTCTGTCTGTCAACATTCTGGGTACCCACCGTGCACAAACCTTTGAATAATCCAGGTCTTTAATGATGTTCTGAACACTGCCTTTACTAATGGACAACATGGAAGAAAGTTCATCCAGTGTTACCCGACGGTCACCACGAATGATGCCATCAACTCGATGAATGTTGTGTGGAGTCCCTGCGGTAGACGGTTGGCCAGTCCACTTTGCGTCAGCCATTGAGGATTGACCTACTTCAGCTTCGTCACAATGATGTACCCAACGTCGGACAGTGCTAACATCCACTGTTGAATCTCCATAAACATTCTTCAAACGTTCGTGGATGCGAATTGGGGTCTCTCCTTCAGCTTTGAGGAATTCTAAAACATAACGTTGTTTTTAACTGTACGTCTTTGGCAGCCATTTTAAAACTGTTACAGTGGTACCACCTATTACTGAAACAGGTTGGTAATGCTATACAGTGCAGAAGAGTGTTTGAGGAATCCTGCTAAATTTACAAATTGCACACCGATGCAGTGTTTACATACATAAAAAATAGGAGGCATTACTTTTTGACCGTCCCTCGTATGACAACTAAGATTCATCTAATTTCTGATGATTTATAACCCAGATGTGAATGTGTCAAAATCATTTTTCAGAAAAGGTTTTTAACAGGTGTTATTTGTAAATGACTGAAAATGTTATTTTCTCTTTTGTTATGAAGAAAGCCATTAATTTCTCAGAACCTTGGTTTGAGTTGCTGACATTATAATTTGCTAATTTATTCCTCATTTAATTTGAGATTCGGCATATCAACTTTCCATTTCATTTTACAACTTTTGTTCAAGACCATTTTCTTAGTACAGTTATTATTTACTGGTTGATGTAAAATGTGACAACATTTATTACCACTTATAGACCCATAATTTTGAAGTCCTGTAGCTCAGCAGGTACTGAAATTAAGTAAAATCAGTCTTGAAAAAAGTTGTTTAAAATGTAATGATGAGCATACCAAATGTCAAAACATAAAAAGGGCCTTTATGTGGTCTGAAATAATATATCAAAATCCAAACTGGCCACTGTTTCCACAGCAGTATGAAGCATAGGATCATCACACTATTTATTTCACTTTAGATCAGACTTTTTCAGTTTTAATCCTGCAAATTTTTGTGAAAATAGCACCTCACTACTACTACTCACCTTAATTTGAAAGTTTAATAGTAACAGCAGCTTTAATCTGGAGTTTTATTTGGAAAGTTAAAGCTAATCATGACAGATATTAATCATATTTTTTATTGACTTTCACCTAGTTAATTGGAAAGTTAAAGTTGATTGTGACAGATGTTAACCATATTTTTTTTTTAAATTGACTTTCACCTAGTCAAAGTTAAATGTTAAAAAAATGTGTGTAGTTTATAATTTCCCTTGAAAATTTGGTTGTCATACCTGTGGTTACTTTCATTTGAAAACATAATTTAATTAGCTATTAAATTTACATTGGAGCGACACTTTCAAAGTAATCATTAATCTTTTTAATTTTCCAGGCTTTTAACAGGTTTTTAAGTTTTCCTTGCTCTGTTCTGAAGTATAATCCAAGAAATTAAAATTTAGCCTACTGCCAAAATATTAGTGATTAGTGGTTCAGATCAATGTGCAACTGTTGTTGTAGGTATGGCGTGAACATTTTTTTCTTGTCCAGAATTCCTAATGACCCCATAAAGTTCCTAAATGTATTATGAGCAGACAAAGAAAGAAACAAGCGATTCTTAAAGAGTTGATTAAAATGTTGTTGTGCATGTGACAGGCAACTTGTTCATGTAAAACAACCACCACTTCAAGTGTTGTGCATTGGTGTAGACTTCTCAGGTGGGCCGTCTGCTGGTGTAGCCCCATGCTCCATAAAGTGGAAACAAGGAGATGGTGATTATAATTTCAAATGAACAAACAAGATTGTGTTATCTATCTGCCTGCTTGTTGAATTCTTGTATTCTTTATAGTATTACTTGATGGTGGTTAAGGGATATTGAAAATTGTGACGTGCTGTTGACTTTACAAAGTCGATGCCCCATGTGGTCACAAAATATGAATAGTTTTCCCGTCCTTGTAGCCTAGAGATGAAATAGCCAGAGGCAAGGGTCAACATGTTCTTCCACGACTGTCAATAATAAACATGTCAGACATTTTTGCACTTAAAAAAAGTAAAGTTAGTCCCATATCAGATACTGCCTTAGGGGAAAGAAGTGTTAGAGATTTCACTATACTAGGTCCAGCTTTATTAGGTGGGGTGACCAGTTCCCTACCTCGCTGCCTTTGCCTTCCCTAACTCAAGAGCATAGTCAAGTACTCAGTTATAGTTGGGTAAGACTGGACATGACATGACGATGTTTCAATCCCAGAACTCTATAACTTTGCCACAAGAGGCTAGTGCTCTAACTGCTTAGCCAATCGGGCGCTCACACTTTTGCACTAGCCTGCTTCACACTCAGTGGAGAGACATCCTGATCTAATCAGAGATAGCTGATTGATTTCTCCATTTGTCTTTGAGAAATCCATTGTTGTATCACCTGGTGACAGAGCTTGTTTTAATTCTGTTATTGTGGTTTTGTCTTTTATTAATTATTATCAGAGAAGTAATGGTAATATTTGTGCCATTCTTGTATTTCTAGGACCCGGTCACATACTCTATGTCAAGGTCAGATGTCTCTTCTTTGTACTTTGATGTGAACAAAAATACTGGAGAGATCACACTTAATGCTTCCCTACTGACAACAGCCACGACCATGTTCCGTGTAAGTATCCAGTGATATTATGGTGGAGAATTAACATTGGAGTACTGATTACATTATCGTCTCTATCTTCTAAAATTTGCTAGTGTAGCCAGGAATCTTTTAAACAGTGAAACATTCCCAGCTATTCTTTGTCAAGGTCAGAGGAGCTGGTGAAGTAGTAAAGAGAATAGAACATTGAGATTATATTACAGAGACTGGCAAAGCCAACTTTATCTTACATATTGGTATTACTTCCTGTAGCCGTATTGGCATGGTGAGACAGCTAGATTGACTAATATTACTGTAAATGAACTAAAATTAGATGTTACATTCCACAAGTAAGAAATATATCTCATTATTTTAATGGTATGTTAATAAAATTTTTTCCCAATTTAGTAACTGTGTTAGTGATACAGTAACAGTCATGGAAATTACATTGATATAATCTTTATGGTGTCTGTGAGCACTGTTTAGTTTTGCTGAAGAAGTTCACTAATCTAGTTAGGAAAACATATGTAGGCATAAAATGCAGGTTTCTTCATGGAAGACATCTTCTTCTCTGTACATGTTCAGACGCCATCTTGAATATGTTTAAAGAAAGTCATGCTCAGCTTCAGGTTGTTGGTATCTCCAAAGAGTTTGTCCAGAATTTGTCTCCGTGTATGTTGGGCACCTTTGTAGCAGATGTTCAGCATATAGGTGACAGCTTAACATTGACGCCTCAGTCCATATATTCTGAAATCCCCAAATTAAAAAAATAAATACCATGTATGGACTCCAGCAAACAAGGTATGGATAAAGTGGAAAATGGTAGGAACAGAACCTTAACACATTAAAATCAAAGTCCAAAACACCACCACCCTAATATGTCAAAGTCACATCCAAACCCATAAGAAACCCATAACTCATGGAAAATTCAAACCAAACGGGCGCCATCACTGCCGAAGCACAGATCACTTGCGGTAAAGAAATTAAACCAACCCCCCCCCAATCCCCAGAATGAAAGTTTGCATACTATGTTTTGCCCATTAGCATACACATTGTTTTGATCTTTTTAATAAATTTGTATTAACTGTTGAAGAAGCAATAGATCAAAATACTATGTTTAGAGTACCTAACCCCATTATTTTTCTGCCAAAGTTCCCCCCCATCAAAATTCTAAAATAGATTAACCATTTTAAAAGATATTGAAAGATTTAGTTATACCCAGTACACCCAGAAGACAAACCAAAAAATAGATGCATGCAGTAACATATCCGACCCATACTCCCTGACTGGGTTCATCGAAACCAGAGCTTGACACCATTACCCTACTCCACCACCTTCCTTGAAAAACAGTGCCCCCGCTGCAAAACCCTTGCATTTCCCTGGTGCTGAACTGAGTAAAAGGGGAATCACCGAAAATGATGTGAATGCAAGACCGCTTGGGTCCCCAAAAATGCCCGTGCAGAATGTCCGGAAAAGTGTCGGTCGAGATGAAGTGCGCAAATAATCCGCAAAGCTATTTACGGGGCTGTTAAGATGGACACAAACTCAAACCAACAAACGACCCTTTTTCGGAAGGGTTCCTTGAACGAGAAATAAGAGAGTATAATAGAGAATCCAATGTATTTGAACAAAAACAATGAAATGATCATCTAAGTTTAATTGTATAGATTGTATGAACCCAATGTGGGATGAAAAGAATTTGGTATATCATCAAGGTTATAGTATTATGAATGTTATTCACTAAATAGGTAATTTAGGAACAAGTGAGACAATGTTCCCAACCTACAAATAGTGACAAGGCCAACAAGATAGAACCGTCCTACCTGTGTAAAAAACCGAACCGATATCCGCAAGACTATCAAAACTGTACTAAAAAGGAATTCCACCCCCCTATTTCTACCTGATGTAGCTTACCCGATGTTATTTATGATCTATTCCCAAAAGCTATATCATTTCCATTTTACCCATCCCTTTTTCCATTACCATCTTTTCCTTGGGGGGGGGGGGGCGCGGGGGCTTATAATTTCCTTCCCCCTCGCCCCAACATCGTGGTACTTTTTAACATTTTGCCCCTAAATGTTGGCTCATCTTGTAACCACCTCTAACTACCCTACGTGGGATAAAAGGTTTAAAGCAAGCAATCAACAAACACCACATTAAACATAACCAATAACACATAGCTTTAACCTGTACTAAAATGAAAAATTGAAACTGAGTGCCTGAGCTACAAAATAACCCCAATATACCCCCCCCATAAACCACCATACACCCCCCCCCATATACCCAATTACAAACCCCCAATACAAATCATACCCTCTTGCGAGTATGCCATCTATCCTTAAACCAAAAATCAATCAAACGTATTTTAAAAATGCCATCAAACAATCCCATCAACTAATCAACCCCAACCCTTCTCTCTCACCAATTAGGCACGACCTGTAAAGGAGAAAAGTAATGTAATGATTCAACTAGACCCAAACCACAACTTCCTACTATCCCTAATGCAAATTCCCTGCCCACCAACACTCCAAACTAATCCCTTGTAGTCAAGAATACTAACTCTTTAACTCTAAAAAGGTCCCCTTATCGCAGTGAAACGAACTGTGCTAAGTTACCCTACACAATCCTCTCTGCACGAGAACCTGTTCTGGTTTTAAAACGATCAGCCAAACGTCCCTGGAACCCATTACAATCCACTATTAAACACAAGTTACACTGAAAGCCCATCCACAACTCACCTAGCATCACAGTATCCCTCCTCTTCATTATACCCGCAGTTAACAGTACCCCCCAGAGCTTCTACATTATCTCATCCCATCGCCACCCTATACCAGTGCTGAATATCAGTAGAAGAGAAAGTTTATACCCTCATTTCATCTACATGCGTCCATTTATTCCTCTGGAAAATTAAGCAACTTAACCAATTAATTCCGATAACTCCCCCACCACCGATATCACAAAACCTTAGATCCCCACCACTTCTTGATACTTAATCTTAACCTATCTACACCACTACTATATAGCACTTAGATGAAAAAAGATTTTGTAAAACCGTACACCTAAATACACTGTGGGGGTCAAAATCCCTTGATCTTTAATGAGACGTCCATATAATGAAAACAAAATTCCATGTAAAAATAATACTAAACCACAACCGCATTGCCAGTCCTGCCAAATCTGAAAATCCCTGTCGTGGTGTACAAAACCGAGCGTCATAGCTTCAGGGTATAATCCACAAAAAAATCCTATTCGCTTGCAAAATGTTCTTCCCCCCTGGCTGGGGAAAACGGTATTTTCCTATTACACTATCCCCTTATTTCCTTCCTAACTTCTTTATCCACCCTATTTTTCTTTCCCCTTCCTTTTTTCTTTTTCTTCTCTCTCCTTTCCACTACCTGGCAAACAACGTAAACCCCTTTCGGTTTCTGCGAAATGCCCCTAACTTTAGCCCGAGGTGAGAAATTTTTGTTGGTTCCCTCAAAATCCGCTCTCATTCCCACAAAAGCGGTACCTTGCTGTTTTTTAAAGAACAAAACAAACAACAGCTAAACAAACCATAATAATTATACATTTCAAAATTAACAATTAACTTCCTTACTACCCTTCACCAACTTGTAAACTACCCCTTCTGCTTTACATCTCTCTCGAGTCCTAAATAGACCAGTAAGATACCATTGATTTGGGTCATACACATCGCAGAACAGATCTGTTCTGACCCAGGTTCTTCATGCTCCTGAGCTAAACTAATCTAGAGCGATAAATGATATTTTCAATCATTTCACAAGGCCCCGATTTTTCTGTGTTCAAAACTATCTCCTGCTGTGCCTAACTCTCTACTATAACTTACGCTCACGACACTAAATTGTCCCTACATCGTATTAACAATACAGTCAAAAATAAAACTAATCAATCACCTTACAATGACCTAAGGAATATCCCCTAAAATCTACCAACACACGAACCCATAGTGCTCAGTAAAAATTAATGCACATTCCAAACTTACAAAAATACATAAATAAAATATTTCCCACTGTAACACTAAATAATTCATTCTATCCTCATCTTCTGTAATACACAGAACATACACAAAGCACAAATCACATACTCAACATATAACTCCGTGTATTTTTTACGCCCTCATGTAGCATCATACATGCCCTCGTCAAAAAGTTTAGCTTATACATTAACACCCCGCTTAATCAATAAATTTGAAAAACCCGTAGTTACTATCTCACGTGGTGCTTTCTTTGATACTCGTTTTCACCACGCGCTTTTTTATGACCACGATGCATTATCTCCCACTACGGGTCCCCTGCTGAACGTAGTCACTATCAATATAACATTCCTCTATCAACCAATCGACCGCCCACAGCTCTTCCAGATTATGCTCTTTCACTCCGCTAAATCCACAGATATGATGTTGGTAGCATATCAATTATATATAAATTAACTTTAAACAGCAATACATTCTCCAATAAAAATCCCAAAATACATCTAACACGCTTCCACGTAACTATTACTGTAAAAAAATTCACAGAATTCCCAGAGATGCGGTGGTCTCTCACTCTCTCGAACTATCCTACTCCATACCTTGCCACATAGACTACAAAGCTGAGTGGCCCTATTACCCCTGCAACTTTATACATAATCATTATTAAAAAACCAGCTATTTCCTTAACATATGCGAATTAGGATATGGACCTAATAAAGTTTCTCATTGTTCCTAAACAGTCAGCTCTCAGCCAATCAGAACCTTAGATCATGCTGATGCAACGTACATGAGTTTTAGACAAAGAAACGGGATTAAGCCTAGCCCTCTAGTGGCAATGAAACAAAAATGGCCAAAATGTATACATAAAAAATCCCGAAAAATGTGTCTAGCTGCATGCCTATCTTTAAAAAAAGACGATCTGGTGCCAATCCTGATCTAGCATCTATAATCTTTCTTCTAGAAAAATACTGTCCAATACCCTACACCCCCATTCTAAACACATAAAGAAGAACCATAAAGCAGATGAGATCAAACTCCCTCGTGATCTCATCTTGAAAAAACGTAAATAAAAGAAGGAGAAGAAACATGGAGAAGGATTACCTGTAATCCCTCCTAAAATATAGTGAACAAAATGCAAGGAGAAAAAGACATGGGCCATTTGAAAGACAGAATCTCAGTACTTTCGTCACAAGATGTGATCAATGGATGAAGCACTGATGATCATCAAGTGATTGTATAGAGCTGATCAATGGATGAAGAATTGATGATCATCAAGTGATTGTATAGATGTGATCAATGGATGAAGCACTGATGATCATCAAGTGATTGTATAGAGGTGATCAATGGATGAAGAATTGATGATCATCAAGTGATTGTATAGATGTGATCAATGGATGAAGCACTGATGATCATCAAGTGATTGTATAGAGCTGATCAATGGATGAAGAATTGATGATCATCAGTGTGCATTAATTCTATTACTTATTTACGAACATCACTGATCATTACAAGGGCTTTTAACTGACTGTAAATATGACTTGTAAATGATGTTTATGAACTTTTCTAATTACCCTTCAGTGCCCCAATGAGCATAGGCCTTCAACAATGCATGCCAAATCCTCCTGTCACTTGCCAACAGCTCAAGGTCTTTCCATGTCTTCATCATTTTCATTTCTATCTCCAACTGTCTTCTCTGTGTGTTTGTTGGTCTAGTAGCACTGCATCTCTTATCCTGAGCACTCCAGAAGGAGGACTACCTAGTAATGCTATCAGCAGGTTTCCTCATTATGTGTCCTATCTGTTGCCAGCATCATCTTCTCATCACTTGTTCCACTGGCACTTGTCTGGTTCTTGTCATCAATTCCCCATTGGGGACCTTGTTGTATTATTTCAACCCTTCTATTCTGGACAGGACCCATTTCTTGACTTTTTTTTTTCCTGCTGTCCAAAAGAATAAAAAATAGAAAAGTTAAAAGATGTTAATTTGCTTGGTTCACCATTCAAGTCCTTTCTATCTGCCCTATCCCATTTCTGTCTGATTTGGCTGAACATGGCAGAACTAAATCATTTAAAACTAGATATAAGTCAGTAACATATTGTTTAATTTTTAGATTTAGTCAACGTTTTCTGTTAAATACCAGAGTAAAGTACACACCGGGAGTAATCTCTGCATTCATACCATTGAAGGGTATATATGTGTGTGTGTGTGTGTGTGTATATATATATGTGTTTTTGTTCTTTTTTTTCAGTTCACAGTAGTAGCCACAGACAATCAACCGTCAGAAAGAACAGCTGAAGCATATGTGACTGTGATTGTTCTTCGCAATCCAAATGGACCAAGGTTTCAACAGAGATCATATCAACTGGAAATCTCAGAGTATACAAATGTCAATCAAGTTCTCTTCACACTTATTGCTAATGATAATGACTCATCAACTGTAAGTAGCTGTTTTCTGCATTGTTTTCTTATATTCCAGTGTTTACTTTTCTATCTCTCATACTTCCATTTTAACTGCTGCTATTTTTTTAAGGTTTGCTATAGTTTCATGGAATTTTTAGTGGGCAGGCCCATTTGTGTTATAACTTCAAAGAGGGTTTTTTTTTTTGTTTAGAGGGGGGAGAAGATATGAATTTGAAGCAAAATTTTGTTCAACCTTTGGGTATAACATAATGGTGAAATTTTGTCTGTTCACTCACTTTATTTGTGTATTTCACAAATTTATAGTTTTCTACAAGTGCTCATATTTTATACATAGTTGACTTTAAGATTCATGCCTTAATAACTATTGCTGTTCACCTGATGTTTTTTCTACATTTGTTAAGTACTGAGAAAATGTGGATTGGCTATGGTAAACTGCAAAGTAAATAAAAATTGGTAGTGTACATCTCACTGTGACAAAGAAGTGATCACGTCTCACTAGGATAAAGAAGTAATCAAGTCTCACTAGTACAGAAGTGATCAAGTCTTACTAGCACAAAGAAGTGATCATGTCTCACTAGCACAAAGAAGTGATCACGTCTCACTAGCACAAAGAAGTGATCAAGTCTCACTAGCACAAAGAAGTGATCAAATCCCACTAGCACAAAGAAGTGATCAAATCTCACTAGCACAAAGAAGTAAACAAGTCTCACTAGCTCAAAGAAGTGATCAAATCTCACTAGCACAAAGAAGTGGTCAAGTCTCACTAAGGCAAATGAGCAAAGCAAAACAGAAAAGAAAGTGAGAACTAACTCAAATGCATTAAAAATTGATCATAAAAATTTTTTAAAATAAAAGAAATTATGGAAAAGATGATCTTTTCATCATAAATCTGTTCTAATGCATTTATCTTGGTTGTCATTTCTTTTGTCTACTGTTATTGTTTGTCCGTGATGAAGACCTGGGGTTTGTAGTGAAGGCCATTTCTTTGTCCTGGTCAGATATATGCTGTCTAATTATGTTCACCCCATCTTAGTTGACTTTGTGTGTAAGTCAGGTGATCAGAAACATGTTGCAAATTTCTGTACCACAACACTCTTCAACAGATACCATCTTATTGCTGTTACATAATGTAGCCTACCTGGGATATTTAATTTTTAGCCTACCTGGGATATTTAATTTTTGAAAACTACAATACTCATATACTACTGAAGGGAGCCATGCTAGCGTAGTGGTTACCACACTGCGCTGCCAACCGGGTGACCCAGGATCAAACCGGGGTAAGGACATTTGAAGATTTTTCGTCGACCGGGATTTGGACTGGATTAACTCGAGCCCTGGCGAAGACATTTGAAGGAGTGTCATCGACCAGGGACTGGAGGCTCCTGAGCCGACCCAGCTCTAATGGGTACCTCCAAAATTGGCGAGTATCTGCCTGAATGGCGAGGGACACCTGTCTCTGTGCAAGAAAAATAGGGATACTCACGTAAAATCAGTCTCTGGTTAGACAACTTACCTGAGATTTCGCCTCGAGTAATAGCGGGCGTACGAAAAAAAAAATATATATATATATACTAGTACATATTCTTTTATGTCATCCCTTTCATTACTGTCTCCAGTTCTCTTCTCCCTGTGTTTGGTCTCTTACCCTGGGTATTCCAGGAGGACTGCCTTGTAATACTGTCAACAGAATTCCTAAATTTATGTTGTATCCATCGCCAGTGTCGTCTTGTCATCTCTATTCGTCGTCTTTCCAGCACTGGCAGCTGTCTTATTTTTGTCGTCATTTCCACATTGGTAATCTTGTGGAATTAATCTTTCTGTTCTACGCAAGCACCCATTTATAAAAATCTGTAACTTATAATAGTAGCCTCCCTTCATTTATAACTGACTATGGGGATGATGCGCCCTCGAGATGATAGCTCTCAGCTGTCTTTTTTTGCCTGGTGTTCCTTTTGGCTTGTACTATTGATTTCTGGTTGCTATAAGAGCTTCTTTTTGCCCAATCTGAGGTGGTGCCATAGGGAGCATCTCCATTTGGTGGGAATAGCAGTTTCAATCTGCCAGGTTGCTGGATTTCTGTTTTGTGCCTTGATATCTCTCTTCCATACATCTTTGAACCTCGGCTGCGGTTGCCCAGCCACAGAAAATATCTTTGGGGATGCAACCATCTTCTATGCGGACTTTGCCAAGCCAGCATAGTCTGTTCTGCCTAAGCAGTGTAAACATGTTTTCAAGACAAGCACGAGACAGGAACTCAAAATTTGTCACTTTGTCCTTCCACAAAATACCAAACTTATGGCGTATATACACAGATGGTATTTATTGTACTTGTAACTTGTAATAATTGTACCTTAAGGAAATGATACTCATGTATCCTGCATTGTTCACACTTGTATTCAGTAGCAGTTAGCTGTCTATTTGTATTGGTCTAATCACTTTATATACAATGTTCATAGAGTGATAGTGGCAGAGTGACCTACAGTATTGTCAACCAGACAGTCATTCAACCCACGCCAGCAAATGCCTACAGAGCTGATTTTTTCACCATTGGACCAAACAACGGCGAGCTGTACCTTGCAAAACCTTTAACTGTTAATGAATCAGCTGATGAATATGATGTGAGTGGTTTGTGTCTGTCAAGTTTCATGAACTGAAGAAGCTTTTCATGAGTCAGTGGCAACTTTGTGCTTCATGTATTTTGGAGCAGCTGTGTATTTAATGTTTTTGTAGCAACTTTGTGTTTCATGTTTCTGTGGGAAATTCCTGTTTAAAATGTCTTAAGCAGCTTCAGTGCATCATGTTTCTGTGGGAAATTTTTATTTAAAATGTCAATAGCCACTTTAGTGTATCATGTTTCTGTGGAAAATTCCTATTTAAAATGTCTATAGCAACTTTAGTGTATCATGTTTCTGTGGGAAATTTCTATTAAATAAAATATCTATAGCAACTGTTGTGTTTTTTAGGTTTCTGTGGGATGTTCCTATTTAAAATATCTAGAGCAACAGATATGTTTCTGTGGGAAATTCCTGTTTAAAGTATCTATATTTGTATCCAATTCTCAACACTTTGAAAATAAAGTTCGTTCGTTCGTTCTCAACTTAAATATTTCATGTTTCTGTATGAGATTCCTTTTTAATATATCTATAGCAACTTTAGTAGTGATTCATGTTACTGTAGGAAATTCCTATTTAAAGTATATAGATAGCAACTCAAAATATGTCACGTGTGTGTGTGTGTGTGTGGGAAATTTACTATTTTTAAAATATGGTTTAAATAGACTGACTTAAGAAACAAAACAACAAAAAATGGTTGTCTTAACTGATTCCGTACGTAAGATCTATTAAAAGACGCATTGGCCGACCGCTGTGGCCGCAAGATCTTTTAAAAGACGCTGATTTATTTTGTTGTTTCTTTCTATTCTGATATTTTATACTGCCCAGAATTTATCTCGAATGGAAGTAAACACAAAACTGGGCAAATTTCAACAAGCTTCAATGTCTTTTATTTGCGTTTGAAGGGATTTTTTCACATTTATCTTCATCTTTAATCGTGTGTTGTCGTATCGCCATAATGGCCGAAAACACACAGGATATGTTACTAATATGTAAACAGTGAACAAACTGTGTGATCAACCATAACTTTCTTACTTTTTCTGTGTTTCTAAATGGATTACCTGCACAAAGAGAGCAGTGAAACTGTATTGTGATAACAATTTATGTTACAAGCCTTACGTAAGTCGAAAATTTTTGTTCAAAATTTCAAGTTATCTTTTTTCCGTGTACATATTATCTGTTATAACATAAACATAACATAAAATTAGCCAGAAAGGCATATGGATTTATTTTGTTCATCCAATGTACTTTAATTTGATATATGTTATACTTAACTCATGATTAGACACACATTGTCAGTAAACATAAATTATGTATGTGTAAATTTTTGGGGCTTAAAAATAATTCCGTCCAGAGCTGAAAATAATTACGTACGGAATCAGTTAAGTATATTGTAGTGACCAGTAGTATTTTTAATTCATTTATGTAAAGAGAAGTATGTTTCACAACTTCAGTTTTTTCACTTTTCCTATGAGTTTTCCCTGTAAGGATTGTGAAGTATTAGTAGAGGACCAATCCACTTCCAGTGTGTTTAGTCTGTCTGGCTTCTGATAGCTTTAGAGTTAGTACTTACCATGGATGAGTGGTGTTAGTACTTATCTTGGACGAGTGAAAAATTTCTGTTTCCTGATAGTTTAAGTGCTAGTACTTATCTTGAATGAGTGAAAAATATCTGGTTCCTGATAGTTTAAGAGTCAGTATTTATCTTGAATGAGTGGAAAATATCAGGTTCCTGTTAGTTTAAATGCTAGTACTTATCTTAGAGGAGTTAGAAAATATGTTTCCTAATAATGTTAGCACAATCTTGAATGAGTGTGGTTTAGGTGTTCTCAGACATTCACTGACAAGTGTGGAGCTGAGCTTCTGGCACGTTTTAAATATTGTGGCGTCAGTATTCATAAACAGTTTAAAAAATCTTTTTTTAATGATAAAAATAAGAAAAATTCATGACCCTAATTTAGCCTACACATTTTTTCTTCCAGCTTTATGTGCAAGCTCGAGATGGAGCAGTACAGCCTAAATTTGATGTTGTTCTTGTGCATGTCCGCATTCAACGCAACGTGTATGCCCCCAAGTTTGATCGTAACAACTACACAGCATCTGTACCTTCATATTCCCCAATCAATTATGTTATTCTTACCACCACTGCCACAGATGCAGACGAGTCCATTGAATTGAACAGAAATGTGAGTACTGCTGCATTGTATGACCTCTGATGTATAAGAGCTTTTGTACATTCCATACATGATAAAAACAATAACAACAATGAAAATGGTGATAGCTAGATGTATCAGGCATGTAACTCTGTAAATGTAACACTGTTTTCTGTTTAAACTAATGATGACTTAAACTGTTAACTACAAACACTGTTCACCGATTGAAACATTGACTTGATATGCTATTCACTGATTGAAACATTGACTAGATAAACTGTTCACCGATTGAAACATTGACTACATACACTGTTCACTGATTGAACCATTGACTAGATACACTATTCACTGATTGAAACATTGACTATATACACTATTCACTGATTGAAACATTGACTATATACACTATTCACTGATTGAAACTTTGACTATATAAGCTATTCACTGATTGAATCATTGGCTACATACACTGTTTACTGATTGAATCATTGGCTACATACACTGTTCACTGATTGAAACATTGACTAGATAGACTGTTCACTGATTGAAACATTGACTGCATACAACATTCATTGGGTGAACAATTGACTACATAAATCATTCTTTTTTGAAAAATTGACCACATACATTGTTCACATACAGGTGTTTTTCCAAACATTCACTAATGCTGCACCTGCAATTTAAAAGCATCTGCATAAAAAATTTCTGGTTTTGCCTTTTCTGTTGCATTACTGAATATCTGGATGTGAAAAAAATGAGCATTATAATTGTTTTCTGATAATAAAGCATTTAGGATGCACAGAACATATCTGATTTGTGATAGTTTGCATTAGTACATAATAATAATAATAGCCCCTTCAGTCACAACTGACATAAGTACATACTTTCATCATTTCCTATGGAGCACGGAGCTGATCATCTTGCAGGAAGCCTACATAATGCATTCACAGGCTCTTGTAGCATCGGTTTCTGTGACGATTTAATTTACATGAGGTTGCCAGCCCCATACACAACTTCAAATTAGTTGCCTTATATGACATGCCTGAAGGTACAGTAGTCATGTTCTTCCGTGGTTTCTTCAAAGATCCCTGGCAACTACATGGGACAAATGGAAAATAGCTGGTTAATACATATCTTGGATAAATGGAAAATAGCTGGTCCCTGATAGTTTAAGTGTTAATACATATCTTGGATAAGTGGAAAATAGCTGGTCCCTGATAGTTTAAGTGTTAATACATATCTTGGATAAGTGGAAAATAGCTGGTCCCTGATAGTTTAAGTGTTAATACATATCTTGGATAAGTGGAAAATAGCTGGTTCCTTGGAAAATAGCTGGTCCCTGATAGTTTAAGTGTTAATACATATCAAATAGCTGGTCCCTGATAGTTTAAGTGTTAATACATATCTTGGATAAGTGGAAAATAGCTGGTCCCTGATAGTTTAAGTGTTAATACATATCTTGGATAAGTGGAAAATAGCTGGTCCCTGATAGTTTAAGTGTTAATACATATCTTGGATAAGTGGAAAATAGCTGGTCCCTGATAGTTTAAGTGTTAATACATATCTTGGATAAGTGGAAAATAACTGATCCCTGATAGTTTAAGTGTTAATACATATCTTGGATAAGTGGAAAATAGCTGGTCCCTGATAGTTTAAGTGTTAATACATATCTTGGATAAGTGGAAAATAGCTGGTCCCTGATATTTTAAGTGTTAATACATATCTTGGATAAGTGGAAAATAGCTGGTCCCTGATATTTTAAGTGTTAATACATATCTTGGATAAGTGGAAAATAGCTGGTCCCTGATAGTTTAAGTGTTAATACATATCTTGGATAAGTGGAAAATAGCTGGTCCCTGATATTTTAAGTGTTAATACAGAAAGAAAATAAACAAACCATGGGTTACAGATGACATTCTAAAGTTATGTGATACACGGCGGGAAATGAAAAAGGTTAAGAAAGAGGTTCCTGAAGCAGCATGGCAATACAGTATGGTGAACAAAAATATTAGGAAGAAAATGAAACAGGCCAAAGAAAAATGGGTAGCTGATCAATGTGAGTCCATTAATACGGGGCTAATAAAAGGTAACAGCAAGGCAGCTTTTGACACATTAAGAAAACTATCAAAACCTCAACAGCCCAGGGTAACTGTCATAGAAGATAGCAATGGGGCTCTGCTCAATGAAAAAACAGCTGTAATGAGAAGGTGGACAGAATATTGTAAAGAATTATATAACTGTAAACTTGACACTGACTTAGGCATATTAAACAACATTAAGTGCGAAAACAGGAAACTCGGAAATGCAGCAATATTACGGGAAGAAGTGGAAGAGGCTATATGTTCGATGAAAGGAGGGAAGTCACCGGGTGTGGATAATATCCCAGCAGAGCTCTTGAAATATGGAGGACCAGATATAGTAAAAATCATGACAACAATTTGCCAGAAGATATGGAGTACAAAAAAAATGGCCAAAAGAATGGACGCAGTCATTAGTAATACCGCTTCCAAAGAAAGGAAATCTAAAAATGTGCAAGAACTACAGAACCATTAGCCTTATTAGTCATCCAAGTAAGGTAATGTTAAGGATACTTTTGAACAGAATAAAACAGAAATCAGAAGAAATCTTGTCAGAGGAACAGGCTGGCTTTAGACCAAAAAGAAGTACCTCAGAACAAATCTTCAATATTAGATTACTTATCGAAAAACATCTCCAACATCAACACGATTTATACCATAATTTCATCGATTTCACAAAAGCCTTCGATCGAGTCTGGCATGAAGGCTTATGGCAAGTAATGAGAAAATTCAATTTTGATACCAACATCATAGATATCATTGAAGCACTATACAAGGACGCAAGCAGTGCTGTTTTCGGAGTCTGGCAAGGCTTATGGCAAGTAATGTGTTTTTGTAATCAATACATGGAGAAGTGCTTTTTTCAAAACGAAATTGGAGAAATTTTTCGTTCGCCAAGGATGTATCCTGTCACCAGTGCTCTTTAATATATATCTAGAACATATTATGCAGGAGGCTCTCTACGATTATAAATCAACCATATCGATTGGAGGCCGACCTCTGTGCAACCTACGTTTTGCTGATGATATTGATCTGATAGCTGGATCAGAATCAGAACTTCAAGACCTTACCTCTAGACTGGAGAAAGTAACAAGAACGTATAGGATGGAAATTAATATAGAAAAAAGCAAGATATTGGTGAATAGCCATAAGAAACATGTTCCGACCAACATTACGTTAAATGGGCAAACGTTAGAAGAAGTTAACACCTTTAAATATCTCGGGTCCACTATATGTAGGGATGGAAGATCAATTAAAGAAATCAAGACAAGATTTGAGATGGCCTCAGCTGCCATGACAAGGTTGAATGTGATATGGAAAAGTAACATCAGTTTTCCTGTGAAGATCAAATTATACAAATCACTTGTATTATCTATTCTCTTGTATGGGTGTGAGGGCTGGACACTCACTGCAGATACGGAGCGAAGGATTCAGGCTTTCGAGCATAAATGTTATAGAAGAATTTTGCGCATTTGCTATAATAAAGAGCACAAAACAAATGTCTATGTTAGAGAGAAGATAAACACCTATGCAGGCCACCAAGAACCACTTTTGTCAATAGTGAAACGTCGAAAGCTTGCCTGGTTTGGGCATGTAACTCGTCATGACTCCCTTTCGAAAACGATCCTTCAGGGAACAGTCGAAGGTAAATGGAGAAGAGGAAGGCAGAGAAAATCCTGGGCTGATAACATCAAAGAATGGGCAGGACACGGTTTTTCCACACTTGTACGCATTGCTGAGGATAGAGAGCAGTGGAGGACCCTGTCTGCTGAAGCTTCCACCATGGCACCCCTACGACCCATGACGGGTTACGGGCTGAGATGAGATGATGACATCTTGGATAAGTGGAAAATAGCTGGTCCCTGATATTTTAAGGGTTAATACATATTTTGGAGAAGTGGAACAAATGAACGAACGAACAAACAAACATTATTTTCGAAGGGTTAATAATTGGGCGCGCAGGCCAGTCTAACATTCTGCCCTTCCACTCTCATTTATCTTGCATATTATATCCTTTCATTCCCACATGTTACTTTAAGCATTAATATGGAGGCATGCAACATTATAAAAGTAATTTAACAGCATGCATGTACAGTATGCAGTCATAATCAAAATTAAGTATTGTTAATTAAACAAACATTATAATTAAATTAAATTAAAAAAAAAAAAAACATACAGTAAATCATGAATGCGAACATAATCAGATTAGGTGGCATGGTATCAGAACTCATGAAGTATTTGACAGTCTGCTATTAAGGAGGTGAGACTCCTGGTTCTTGGCAGTTTAAGGGTTAATACATATTTTGGAGAAGTGGAAAATAGCTGGTTCCTGACAGTTTAAGGGTTAATACATATTTTGGAGATGTGGAAAATCGCTGGTTCCTGATAGTTTAAGGGTTAATACATATTTTGGATAAGTGGAAAATAGCTGGTTCTTGATAGTTTAAGAGTTAATACATATTTTGGAGACGTGGAAAATAGCTGGTTCTTGATAGTTTAAGAGTTAATGCAAATCTGAATGTGATGATACTAATAATTTTCTGTCATGCAATTGCAGACACCCAATGTGGAAATCACATATGAGCTTCAAGACTTCACAGTGAACAACAAACAAAGCCGATTCTTTGGTATAACAGAGGATGGTCAAATCTATAAGAAAATAGACACTGATTTTACAGTACTTGAGGTAGAGCCATTTGTTTTGTTCTGTGTGATGTTGCTTCTTTCACTTCAGCTTGTTTTTTTTGGTAAATACGTGTGTATGTTGCATGCAGGTGTGTATATGTGAGCATTACATTTTTATGAGTTAAATTGTTGGATGTTCTGATTTTAGCTTGTTATTATATTTGTGCGCTGGTTTTTGTTTTTTATTTAAAGAATGTTGATGTACTGCATAGCAGGTTATAGGGTCAGAAAGCTGATTTAAAAAAAAAAAAAAAACAATTTTAACGTATTGATGAGCGAGAGTACTTGTGTAAGAATGAGGCAAAAGAAAATAATGTGGGCTGTATGTGGAAGCTCGTGCATACATATTTCTGTGTGTATATTTCAGTTTTACATTGTGACCCGAGACAAGAATTGGAGGCATGACAAATCATCAACCGCCACTGTCACCATAACTATCACCTCTGTCAGTACAGGCAGCAGCGGCAGTCTTGGATTTATTCAGCCATCATATATGTAAGTGTATCTTCATCATCCTTTTTCCTTGACACTCCTTATGGGAGCATGGAGCCACCACTGTATCTGGTTCCACTTGCAGGAAGCCTGCACCAAGCATTCACATACTCTTGTCGTGGTGGTTTCTTTGGCAGAATGTTGTACAGAATGAAATTGCCAGCCTCATACACGTATTAGTCTGAGGGATCAGTAGTCCTGTTCTTTCTTTATCTCTTCGTAGACCCCCCGGGAGAACCACCCCAGGGATATGTGAGTGAATACCAAAAGGTAACTGAAGGAGATGCAGTGCAGAAAAGAAGAGAGACATAAATACACATGAAATAAAGAAATATTACAAAATTTGTTAGAATTTCAGGAGAAAATGAATGCAGTATTAACTGCTGAATAAAATTATGCAAGTAAACAGCATAAATATATGAATATGGATTGGACATTAACATTGAGAAAACATAAATATGATAATTAGAAAAGCAGATGGTAAGCCAGCATTAAAGATGAGAATCCTGGACCAAGTCAAGAGCTTCTCATATCTTGTTCATAGAATAATAGAAGATGGCTGATGTGAAACAGATATCAAGAAGAGAAAAGAAATGGCCAAAGCTACATTCAGCGACATGAAACAAATACTAACATCTTAACAAAAAGTTGAGAATAACCAAGTTATGTATATATTAGGGCTGGGATCTTTAATGATTGATTAATCAGTAAATACAAAAAACAATTAATTGATAAAACAAATTGTTTTTATTTATTCCATTTTTACCAATGTTTATGTTTTTTTGCTTAAATACTTGACAGTGACTGATGCTAAACATCCATTAAAAAGGTTGAGATAACATGTCCATCCATGTATTCATTGATTTTTAATTGATTTTGCTACTAGTTTAACTCTTTTATTATTTTAAAAAATATTTTAATTTGTGACTTTTGCCCGTATTTCAGATTTTTATTTTATTTCATCTAGCATTAATAAATACATCTAACTGACAAGTGACTTTTGCCTCACCCTGTATATATATATATATATATATATATTCTTTGACTCACTTCAGGTTGATATAGGTTTCTCATTTGACACACTTGTTGTTACTTCATGTTGACCTTTTCTTGCATGTTGAGTCACTAACATTGACATTGATAGAATTTTAAACTTTTCAGTGTGAGCATACCAGAAAACACAGGCTTAGGAGTTACGGTGGTGTTTTTGGATGTGGAAAATCAGTTGGATAGGCAGGTGACATGCAGGATCTTACAGGATCAAGTGACAGAAGGTAATGCAAGATCACAACACACGTCTCTTAGCACTGCTTCTGTTTGTTACTGAAGTGGCCGTCTGCTTTATCATGATTATTTTCCTTTATGCTCTCCCTATGGAGGATGGATCCACTGCTACAGCTGGTCCCCTTGTAAGAAGTCTGCACGAAGCACCCACATGACCTTACAGCGGCTGTGGTTTCTGTAACAATTTTTTTTGGTTACATGAAGAGGTTACCAGCCTCATGCATAACCTTGTATTATTTGCTTTGTATGATATGCCGGGGGGGGTTGGGGGGGTGGGGTGGGGGGGGTGGGGGTGTGGGGGGGGGGGGGGTGGGGTGGGGGGGGAAATACTGCCTATTCTTTCTTGTTCTCATGAGAGACCCCCCAGGAATTATATAGTTCAAGTCTGCTCTATCTTCTTTGTCTTCTTTGATCCTTAGCCGCCGACCGTCAAAGCAGTCAGTGGCCATCACGCCTAGTGGCGTCTTGTAGGGCAACAACAAATTGATTCCACTTTGCTCGGTCGACGGCCATCCTTCGTACAGTGCCCCAAATCTGGTTCATTCTTTGCATCTCAGCCTCCACAGTCCTCCGTCAAGTTGTTTTTGGTCGGCCTCTCTTTCGTTTTCCTTCAGGGGTCCATAGCATAGCTGTTTTTGTGATGGCATCGGGGTCTCTTCTGAGAACATGGCCAACCCAGCTCCAGCATCTGCCAACTATGATGGTGTGCATGTCCATCACCACCATTTTATTCTGTGGTTACCACATTGTGCTTCATTAAGTGTTTGGTCACAAAGTAAACTTAATTATAATTAATTGATAATTTTTTTTTGCAAATAGTAGGAAATAAAATAAGCAGGATGTGCCTTACAAAGGGAGTTTTCATAAAAGTCATGATTTAGTTAGACAAAAAAATTAATTTAAAAAAGAATTTAATGACTAGCCTTATGCAGTGTAATCCTTGTCTGGTCTTAAATTAGTTGTACATGTACAGCTAGTTGTGAACTTGCAGATATCATGTTAAAAAATTCCATTAAAAAAAACATTTTTAACATTCACTTTACATCCATTTTATTCTGACTTGCTGTGTTGACAAATAAAAGCAAGATAAATTGATAGAAATCACTTCAGAAACTATGTTACAAGCTTTAATTTACAAAACAAAAAATACTATTTCCTTTTTATTTGCCAAAAGTAATTATATTCAGTACCATATTTGAAAATAGATACAGTGTAGCAAATTACAGCAACCTTTTAAAGATTAAACATATCAAGAAGGTGGTCAAAATGGCTTACAGGATATTGGAGCATCTTCAGCACCAATAGGAATGCAGAAGTAAAGATTTAAAACTGCTGTAACCTACTATAAACCTTGACCCTACTGATTTTAATTGTAATGTTAACTGCTGCCTTGCTGGGTTGAGATTCTACTTCAGTTTTCTCTTTTAATTGTTCAGGAAAGTTCATTGTGTCACCTGACACCACCGAAAAGAATTGCAACATTGTCGTGAATGGACCTCTAGACAGGGAAACGAAAGACCTCTATGACTTCAATGTCTCAGTTGAGTTCAAAACCCTTACACCAGGCAGGAGAAAGCGTCAGGCAAATTCATTTATTTACAGTAAGTATTTTGTAATGTAATAGTATTCATTGTTATTGTTGATCAGAACCGGCATCATTGCCCTCCAGGCAAACCCATAGGTGCTTACACTCCCTCAGCAAATGTTGAAACAACTGTTCCTGTAGTGCACCAGTTGTATACATGCCGGATGCATCAACTCATACATCTGTTCCTGCTTGCCTTAAATTTGTTGCCAAATTCCAGCAGTTTTGGCCTTGTTGATTCATCAACTGCAGCGTTGTTTCTAACAGGTAATCACTAATTGTCCTCAGTATCTTTCCCTTATCCATAACCAATGCCCCCACTATGTGTGCTCTCGAAGGTAGTCTGTCAGCTCTCTCATTGCCATGTGCACCTGCTCAATCATGACATTAGATTCAAACCAGCTCCTGAAGATTCAGGGCCTCTATCAATGTTTTCCATTCGTGCCATCGATTTTGAACCTCCCAAAGCATGGACTGAGAGTCTAACACAATAACTACCTTGGTTGATAGAGTTTGAGACATCCACCTCAGGGCTATGGAGTTTGGGACATCCACCTCAGGGCTATGGAGTTTGGGACATCCACCTCAGGGCTGCAGTAACTGCCTCTGTCCCAGATGTTTTATAATCAGTCTTGCCATAGAAAACTATTTATTGTGGTGTTTTTTTTATAGTTTCAACCAATCAATCAATACCCTTCAGCAACATAGCCTTCAAGAAACACCATGTGACCTCTATCTGTCACTTACCATCTCTTCAAGGTCTTTTTATGTCTTCCTTATTATTTTCATTTCTGTCTCCAGTTCTCTTCTCCATGTGTTCTTCAGTTTATCTCTACTTCCCTTACCCTGAAGAATCCAGAACAAGGACTACCTAGTAATGCTATCAACAGGTTTCCTCAGTGTATGTTTTATCCATCTCCAGTATCTTCTTCTCATCTCTTGTTTCGGATGCACTTGTCTGGTTCTTATCATCAGTTCCGCATCTGTTACCTTATAGTACCATTTATATATAGATAGAGTTTATTTATAGTTTTATTTTTTATTTTGCTTTATTGAAACATTCCCACAGTATTCCTGTTATCAAAACATGAATCTACCAAAAGAGCATTTGAAACTAAATATGAATTTTAAAACCTTCAAGCACTGTATTACAGGTTCTCATTTGCCAGGATGGAAACATAAAAAAAATTTTATTGCATATAAACTAAATCAGGTCTGCTGATTTTCTGCTTTGATATACTAACAATCTCCCGGCTCCCATGTTTTGTTGCTTCAGGTGGTTTTTTTTTAAAAATGAGTTCATTTTAAAATAATTCTTCCTTGTCGTTCGCTGTCTAACTGCATCTATTTCTCTTACAAAGTTGGCTGGCTTCACTCCTCACCATACAGTTTCTCCTTCAAAGGGTTTGGTGAAGGTCATGCTGTCATTCTGCTGCTCTTGTGGAGCCAACGTTTTGGAGGACATTTTCTAGTGTGTGCTTATTATTCTGACTGACTTATTATTCTGACTGACTTATTATTCCCACATGGACACATATCTGTCTGCCAGACTTGTTGATACTGATATATCTTTAACACTGATTCTTGAGTTATATATTTCTTTGCTTTTTTTTTTCTTTATTTCTCTAACACTTTTATAGGGAAATTCAGATTTTTTTCACAGGGTGGTGGCTGGTCACTACTCCTACATTTTTTTCTTGAATTTTTGCTGTCACTTGTTTGGACATCCTTATTCACTTCATTTTGATGCCTTGGTTAACTGGTATATACAGCTGGATGATCTAGTTCCAGTTAACTAGATTATTCAACCAATCTGGTCTTGTAACTTTTCTCAGTTCAAATGATGCCATCTCAGATGTTTCCAGTCACTTCCCTTGTTGGTAGGTACACTCTAATTGGCTGTCTGATGTCCACCTGTTTATGTTACCTTCTTACTAATAGCCCTGTCATCCATTTGCCTTTTTGTTATTAACTTTTTATTTATTGTGGTTTTAAAAAAAACTATTTATGTCTATTTATACATACTAAATATTTTATTTGTCTAATTTTGATAACTTTCATTAATTGATCCGGGAGCCGCGCTAGCATAGTGGTTACAACACCGCTCTGGCGACCGGGTGATACAGGATCAAACCCGGGCGACGGCATTTGAGGATTTTTCGTCGACCGGGATTTGGACTGTATTAACTCGAGACCTGGCGAAGACATTTGAAGGAGTGTCGTCGACCAGGGACTGGCGGCTCCTGAGCCGACCCAGCTGCAATGGGTACCTCTGAAATCGGCGAGTATTTGCCTGAATGGCGAGGGACACCTGTCTCTGTACAAGAAATAAAGGGATACTCACGTAAAATCAATGTCAGGCTAGACATAAAATAATAACCTGAGATTTCGCCTCGAGTATTAGCGGGCGAACGCAAAAAAAAAAAAAAAAAAAAAAAATTAATTGATCCACATTTCATAGGCCTCAATTCTTTCTTCTAACTCTTTGTTGTACATGCATCTGCACTACACACAAATGAATAGTAAGTACATATATAACAGTTGATGGTCTTATTTTTTAATTATTCATTTTTTTCTTATTATCAGTCTACTTTTGTTGAATGTTTTTTAACTTCTTGACTTCTGGTTCACATCTGCAATATATATCTTTTCTTACATCTCCGAGATACAATAAGCTTGTCACCGGTTCTAGTATCTGTCCATTTGTTCTTGTATTTAATGTTGGCTTCTAATTTGTTTTGCTGATTGACATAGTTTTTCTTTTATAATTGTTAACGTCCAATCCATGTTAATGACTTGTGTGGTTTATATGCTCCACCAGCTCTCATAATCTTTACTCACTTTCAGCCAACAATATTGTATCATCTACATATCTAAGCTCTCCTGTAACAGTATTGTATCATCTACATATCTAAGCTCTCCTGTAACAGTATTGTATCATCTACATATCTAAGCTCTCCTGTAACAGTATTGTATCATCTACATAACTAAGCTCTCCTGTAACAGTATTATATCATCTACATATATAAGCTCTCCTGTAACAGTATTGTATCATCTACATATCTAAGCTCTCCTGTAACAGTATTGTATCATCTACATATCTAAGCTCTCCTGTAACAGTATTGTATCATCTACATATCTAAGCTCTCCTGTAACAGTATTATATCATCTACATATCTAAGCTCTCCTGTAACAGTATTGTATCATCTACATATCTAAGCTCTCCTGTAACAGTATTGTATCATCTACATATCTAAGCTCTCCTGTAACAGTATTGTATCATCTACATATCTAAGCTCTCCTGTAACAGTATTGTATCATTTACATATCATCTAAGCTCTCCTGTTGATGTTAAGTCCTAGCCATAACCTCATTCTGGTTGACAATTTGTGTCCATGTAAATGTTAAATAACTTTGTGTAGTTCCCAGGGGTCTCTGGGGTGACAAAGAAGAAACAGGAAGCGACTAATTTGAGGTTATGCTTGCGGCTGGCAACCTCATCATGTCAAATGCATTGCTACAGAAATCACCACTACAGGAGCACATGAAGGCTTTGTGCAGGCATCTGTCAAGGGACTTCAAGTGGTGGTTCCATTCATTCTCTGTATGGAATGAAAAATAAGAAATGTTAAATACGTAACAGGACAATACATCCCTCTCTGCATATTCTAAATATGGTTGTCTAGTTTCTTATTTCATTAAGATCTTTTCATGTAATTTGATTTAATGCCTGAAATCTTACATCACCAGACACCTGGCCTGTATGTCGAGTATACTTGCAAATAATAGACGTAAATGACAACAACCCCTTGTGGGTGATTCCACCGTACCCATTGAACAATCGAAGTTCTCCGGCAGGAAATCAAGGTTTCTATATCACAGCAGTCGATGCAGCTGCATCAGCAGAGACAACAGTCTCCCAGCTATTGGTAAGTGATGTTGTCATTGTTGCTGGTCAGTGAGATCATCCTATTTTACAGACCCAGTGTGGTTCACATGAAGTTACTGAATAAAAGCTTACATCATCTGGGTCTGAAAATCCACGGAGAAAGGTCAAAGATCATGGGAATAAATGTGATTAATGATAGCCAGATGATTAATGATAGCCAGATGACTAATGATAGCCAGATGACAAATGATAGCCTATACAAGATGTCATCATTTTCCTTTTCACCCCTGCTGGAGCATAATGCCACCACTGTTGTTAGTCTCCCTTGCAGGAAGTCTGCATCAAACATTGACATGCTGTTGCAGCAGTGGTTGCTTTAGAAATGAGTTTTAGATGATGAGATTGCCAGACTCGTGCACAACCTTATATTAGTTGCCTTGTGCAACATGTAACAGTATTGTATCATCTACATATCTAAGTAGTCATGTTCTTTCTTTGTCTCTTCTGAGACCTCTGGGAATTACACAGGGGCAAAGTGTGGACTCATATTTTGATTTCTACTGCAGCATAAACTGAGTTGAATGAACGGACAACATAAGAATATAGAAGAGAAGAGGTTTCTTGATTGCTTTGAAAAAACATGGAGATCTAAAAATATAAAGTCCAACCCACACAGAAAAGCTGTGCAGCTCTGTTCTCATGGCAGTCCTGTTTTATGGCTCTCAAAATTTGAGAGCAGCAAAAATTACAACCAAAAGTTTGTTGGCCTTCATGAAAGCACACTTGCATATAGACAAGGATTACAGTGAGGCTGACAGAATCACCAAAGTTGACCTGATGGAGGAAAAGAACCGGACAAATACCATTGAAAAAAAAAAAAAGGTGAGTAAAAGATGGTGACACTATCCTCCCTGGATTCGCTTGCATGGCTAGGCGGGGTTGTCGCACGGAAGGTCCAGGGTTCAAATCCTGGGTAAGCCACTCATGTCTGTTGTTTTTCTGTTGTCTAGTGTTCTACTTCGTTATTTCCTACGAGTGCCTGATAACATACCTTTATATTTGTTTCATATTAATTTACTGTTTACAGGCCTCAGGTTTCCCTTCCTTATGTGCAATCAGTGACCATTATGCCTAGTGGCATCTTATAAGTCAGCAACAAACTTAATTCACTTTCTTTGTTTGGTTGACAGCCATCCTTTGTGTGGTACCATAGCTCTGGTTCAGGCTTAGCATCTCTGCCTCCACTGTTCTTCACCAAGTTGCTTTTGCTTTCCTTCTGGAGTCCATAGCATGGCAGTTCTGGTGATGGTGTCAGGGTCTCTTCTGAGGATGTGGCCAACCAAATTCCAGTGCCTACCCACTATGATGTTGCGTATTTCTTCTTGGTGGCTCTGAGTTAGCGGTTCTTGGTTGGTGATGGGGTTCGGCCAGAAAATTTGAAGAATTTTCCTTAGGCAGGTTGTGTGGAACGAGTACAGTTTGGACATTTCATTTTCTGTTACTCTCCAGTATTATACATTTCTGTTATTCTCCAGTATTATACATTTCTGTTACTCTCCAGTAGTATACATTTCTGTTACTCTCCAGTATTATACATTTCTGTTACTCTCCAGTATTATACATTTCTGTTACTCTCCAGTATTATATATTTCTGTTACTCTCCAGTATTATACATTTCTGTTACTCTCCAGTATTATACATTTCTGTTACTCTCCAGTATTATACATTTCTGTTACTCTCCAGTATTATACATTTCTGTTACTCTCCAGTATTATACATTTCTGTTACTCTCCAGTATTATACATTTCTGTTACTCTCCAGGATTATACATTTCTGTTACTCTCCAGGATTATACATTTCTGTTACTCTCCAGTATTATACATTTCTGTTACTCTCCAGTATTATACATTTCTGTTACTCTCCAGTATTATACATTTCTGTTACTCTCCAGTATTATACATTTCTGTTACTCTCCAGTATTATACATTTCTGTTACTCTCCAGCATTATACATTTCTGTTGCTCTCCAGCATTATACATTTCTGTTGCTCTCCAGCATTATACATTTCTGTTACTCTCCAGCATTATACATTTCTGTTACTCTCCAGTATTATACATTTCTGTTACTCTCCAGTATTATACATTTCTGTTACTCTCCAGTATTATACATTTCTGTTACTCTCCAGTATTATACATTTCTGTTACTCTCCAGTATTATACATTTCTGTTACTCTCCAGTATTATACATTTCTGTTACTCTCCAGTATTATACATTTCTGTTACTCTCCAGTATTATACATTTCTGTTACTCTCCAGTATTATACATTTCTGTTACTCTCCAGTATTATACATTTCTGTTACTCTCCAGTATTATACATTTCTGTTACTCTCCAATATTATACATTTCTGTTGCTCTCCAGTATTATACATTTCTGTTACTCTCCAATATTATACATTTCTGTTGCTCTCCAGTATTATACATTTCTGTTACTCTCCAGTATTATGCACCGTAAAGAAATAACACAGCTCCAATTTATTTTTAATTGAGTGTTTGAACTATACTGGGAGGATTGCTAGAAGGCAATTTTGGCTTTATGCATTTGGCTTGTTCCAGCTTACTTCATCTCATAACATGTCTAAAGAGAGTGGACTGCTTCCTTATAGTGTGAGTTGTAAGCATCCTTTGCACGCTGGCTTCCTTCAGGATATCTTCATTGCTATTTTTAGCTGTCCATGGCTTTCTTAACATCCTTCTGTAAATCCACATCTATATGGCCTCCAGTGCTTTGTCTGCTTGTTTACTAATTACACTGGACAACAAATTTTGACTTTTTGTGTGTATCTGAGATTAAACCAAGTTACCTTTATGCTGTTTGGGCTGCTGAATATGAAAATGGCTGTTAAAACACCAGATTAGCTCTAGTTTTTTAAATATCTATAAAACGAGTTTTACACATTTGCATATACATACCATATGATAATAATGCTCATAGCGGAAATGATTCACAGCGACACCTTTTTGCCTGTCACTTGTAATAAGTTTCTGGAGCATCTCTCTCAAGGGTCCAACAATAGTCTGCTAGCATTGCTGCATTCCATTTGCCTTGGTACCTTTTTTCGAGGATAGTAATGTCCTGATGAAATCATTCCCCCATGCTCATCACTGACAAGCACCGCAGTTAGCAGGGAAGAAATCCAGATGAGAGTGTAAAAAGTGCAATTTCAAAGACATGTTGCACCCTAGTCTCTCGTAGCGCTGCAAGAGGGTTTCTACAAGCTCCTGGTAATTGTCAGCCTTATTGTTTCCTAGAAAGTTTGTGGCCACTTGCTGGAAAGCATCCCAAGCTAACTTTTCATCGCCTATGAGGATATAATCAAAACGCTGATCTTGGAAGAGCTGACGTATCTGTGGACCGACAAATACACCTTCCTTGATTTTAGCCTCACTAAGTCTTGGAAATGTATCACGAAGGAATAAAAATCCTGCCCCATTTCGATCCATGGCCTTTACAAAACTCTTCATTAGTACAAGTTTGATGTGGAGAGGAGGGAGCAAGATCTTGTGGGATTCTACAAGAGGTTCATTAAATACATTCTTTTTCCCCGGTTCAAGTGATTGTCATTGGGGCCAATCCTTTTTCTTGTAGTGGGAAGTCCTAGCACGGCTGTCCCACAGACAGAGGAAACAGCAAAACTTTGTGTAACCCTGCTATAGCCCCATCAAGATGGCAATGACCTTCAGGTCACCACAGATCTGCCACTTATACTTGTCATAGTTGATGGTGTGTAACAGTTGTTTCATGTTGTTGTACATTTCTTTCATGTGGACTGCATACCCGAGTGGAACAGATGGTAAAACGTTACCATTATGGAGCAGCACACCTTTTAAGCTCAACTTGGACGAATCAATGAACAACCTCCAATCATCGTCTTTGTAGTTGATGTGTAGTGCTGCCATCAGACCCACTATATCAATGCAAGCAATGAGGTTATCTGTCATTTTGAAATATGGAAGCAGATCATTTTGTTGAGCACGAAACACAGACACATGCAGATTCTCTTCTAGAAGATTCCATTGCTGCAGTCTGGACCCCAACAGCTCTGCTTTATTTTTTGGCAATTCCAGATCTCTCACTAGATCATTAAATTCACTCTGGGTAATTTTATGTGGCTGTGCAGACTCTTCAATAGGCACGAAATCAGGATCTCTTGATGTAGATGCTTTCACGGGTGACGGATGTCGCCTTTGTGATAGCAAAGTTATTTGTCCGCAAATATAACAAAAATAATCCACACTGTTCACACATTCACGAGGCATCTTGAACGACACGTCTGCACTCACAGAATCCATAACACAAAAGATGACAAGGAGGAAATGTGGTTGCAATGTCTGCTACAGATTGCGTCATCCAATTGGCGCTCAAGGCTATCCATCTCGTGGGGAATCATGCGCCAGGGCTATAGAAAAGAGAAGGACTGGGTCATTCGCGTCAGGAAGGTGAAGCCACCAGCTTACTGACCCGCCGTGCGCCCCCCTCCCCCCCCCTCCCCGGATCTTGAAAACTAGTGCTAATTTGCAATTTTAAAGTTCATATTCGTGATCAGCATGTCCAAATTAGTTTAAAATATTGTCTCGGATACATTTTGGCTGTTGTCCAGTGTTATCTGTGATATGTCAGGTTTGGCTCTCTTTCTCACTTCCATTGACAATGAGTTGTTGCATAAAATACTTGTCATTTTATGGAATGCTGGCGACTTAGTTTAAAATGATAGTTAAATCACACAGAACATGAAATGTGAATTTTGAGTTCTCCAACATTAAAAAAAATGTTGGTTTAACCAAAGCATCAGTTCATTTTATTTCATTGCATTTGATCATGTCTGTAATCACAGAGTTAATATTAATGTTCAAAGCTAATGTTTATTATCTCCATTCATAACACAGCCACCACTACACCTGCCCCCCGTGGTGTTTTTTTTTTAAGCAGTTTATTTGACATAAGGATGTTACAAGCCCCAATCACAACCTCATTAATCACCTCCTATAACATGGCACCTCCTATAACATGGCACCTCCTATAACATGGCACAGCAGCAGTTCTACTATTTGTTTTTTTGGTCTCCTCAGAGACCCCGGGGGAATATATGGGGGCCTTGTCATCATAGAAGATTCATAATAATTATTCCCTCTCAAATTACCCGTGTGATTTTAAACATGTGAACATTGGTTATACTTTCCAGGCTACAGATATTGATTTAGGTAACAATGGTCGCGTCCAGTACTATGTTGAGAAGCCTGCGCAGAATGCTCCACCCTTCGAATTGGAACCAGGTGATGGAACTTTGTTCACCACCCAAGAATTTATGGACCCAGACAAGTCTAGTAAAATTGACCCGTATAGACTGTCAGTTGTGGCCCACGACATGAGTCAGGAAGGATTTAAGTCAAACACCACAGACTGTTATGTGAGTTTGGTGACCCAGCTGTAGTAAATATTAAAGTTGTTAAGTAGATGCTGTGTACCATTTCACTAACCCTTTACTGAATGTGAATTTTTATTTCACATCGTAACAAAGAGATAAATTTTAAAACAATAACTTTGATGCTGTATTTGAAGTAAACCTTATCTGTTGTAAATCATTTTGTTGGAAATTGAATGAACTCTATATATAATTAATACGCTAATTGTAAAGTTGTATGTTGCTATTAATGTGTAGTTTTGTTACTTTATTTTGCATGGAAAATACACTCCTCAGGCATTAGAAGAACAGTTAAAAAGTGTGATGAATTTAAACAGTGCAAGTCCTGTTTTATTGAAGTACAATAAGTTCTACAATAAATGTAAAAATTTCACATTAATATCTACTTACAAACAAATTTTTTTATAATGTTTTTTTTTTAAAGCAACATCAAGGACATTATTATGGAAGTACCATTATTTATACAGTAAATCTCAATCTTATGGTGATATATTGAAAACGCATTTTTTTCAAAGATTTTTTTTTACAGTGAAATGAAGGTAGGTAAAGCGATCCTGTTACACACCCATTGAGGCATATTGGGAATATGGTGTTAGGCCCATATTTTCTTGACCATTGGCACACTAGGGGTGATGTGGTCAGCATCACGCCGGCCGCCTTAACCTTCCCAGAGTTGCTGTGAGACCCAATTCATGAAGCTGGGTCGACCCTAGAGCCATTTGTGGTCTAAAAAATCCCACCTCAACTGGGGACTGAACCATGGACCACCGAGCTAGGAAGCCAGTGCATTAACCACCGCGCTACCGCGGCTCCGAAATACTAATGAAGCATTCGTCAAAAAATATGAAAAACAACTCATAAAACATTTGTAAAGATTTTTAAAAATTATTTTGGTTTAAAATAAGCAAATTGACATAACCTTGAGGTATAACATCTTTATAGTAAAGCTGCACATTCTCTTGTAATATGTTTCATGTATAATTTATTTATTAATGTATGTATTATATATCTAGTTTTTATTTATTTATTTTTATTTTATTGTTTTGAAAATGCAGACAGATTTAAAAAAAAAAAAATTAATAGGCCCTAACACAGTAATCATCTACAGTCATAATCACTCGTCATTATTTAAATGCAAATAAAGATGTCTCTGGAAAAAATTATGTTTGACTTTGCTGACAATTGTAGTGATACTTATTTGTTCCATATTGAATTAACAAATTATCTGTTATCTTCTTAGGTTAACTTGATCCGAAGCAACAACCGATTTATCTTGGTAGTAAACAATGTTTTGATGCAAAATGTTGTGTCGGAGAGAGAGAAATATAGACTGTAAGTGATTGATTTTTGTTGTTGCCAGAGTAATGTTACTCTTGATAGTTTAGTGTTGCCTTATGTTTTTTTTGCTTATACTGTGGTTGTATACAGTGGGATGAGAGTGCAGCATTTTTTTTTCTGTCAGATTTGACCTTTGTAGTTTCTGGGGGTCACTGTTGGAACAAAGAATGAATGACTACTGCTTCCTCAGGCATGTCGTACATGGTGGCTAATATGAGGTTGGTCGTGGGGTTGACAACCTCATCATGTCAAACAACCTCAGGCGTACATGGTGGCTAATATGAGGTTGGTCATGGGGTTGACAACCTCATCATGTCAAACAACCTCAGGCTTGTCGTACATGGTGGCTAATATGAGGTTGGTCGTGGGGTTGACAACCTCATCATGTCAAACAGCCTCAGGCATGCCGTACATGGTGGCTAATATGGGGTTGGCAACCTCATCATGTCAAACAGCCTCAGCTGCGAGAGCATGTGAATGTTTGTGCAGGCTTCTTGCTGCAGTGGTGGCTGCATGCTCCATAAGGAGCGAAAAGGAAAATTATGATATTAGTTACATTTGTCAAACAGCAGACAATGATGGTCAAGGATATATAGAATTTATACCTCAACAGTTTTAACATTGGTAGTATTCTTCAGTCTTGGCAAATATCCCACACCTGTACCAGTAATGTCTTTTACATTCCGAGAAAACTTAATATAGAATATACTTAGTATAGAAGAGATGAAATATATGAGAAAGAAATGAAAGATATTGAGGATTTGTAGGAAGAAAAATTTGCTTTACTCTGGAATATTTACAAGAAATTTGTATCCATTATTTGTGATGCCAGGGCTCTCCAAGATGCCATTGGTTACGTAGTCCTGATAGAGCGTATTGAGGCCAAACGTATACAGACCGTCTCCAATGAGGCTCTTCAAATTGAGCAGACTTCGTAAGTATTTTAATTTCCCTATAAGCTTTACAAACATTTTAAACATAAAATAAGTTGACAAGATAAACATTTTCCTTGGTTTTATTTTTTTTTTTTGGTTCCAGATTATTTTTTTCTGTGTCAAATGATCCAAAATATATAATCATACATTTCCATTATGTTAGTTTCCCTCATCTTATCAGTTTGGCAATCAGCTGGATTCAGTTTCCATTACATTTTTGTTGCTGTATTATTAGAAGAATGCAGTTGTAAATTATTTTGTTGCAAGATTATTTGTCCTCACATTATTAGAAACAACTGGATATCAGCAGCTTCCTTTGAATCTTGTTATTTCATCAGTTGGAAAATCATCAGGTAGCAGGGTGGTTAGTGTATTTGTTTCCCAGGTTCAAAACCTGTTTGCATCATGCTGCAGTCAAACCAGCTGTAAATGGGTACCTGACTGAAGTTAGGGAAGGTCCAGGCAACAAGTTGAGGAACTGGTCATCTCACCTCATAAAACTGAAGTCCAGTATGTGATGTCTCTGCTCCTCTATAGCAGTATCAGCTAAAGGACTAGCTTTCCTTGTTTACTTTATTAGAATAATTTGTTAACAATTATTTATCACATCAATTTAATTATGTGATATGTTTTATAAGTCTGTTTTCATAGTAGCTTTATTGGAATTCAAAATAGTGGGAGTTAAGGTTTGGAGTTAAATTAGGATTCCTAAACCTGACACTGATCATTACCACTTATTACTGCTTTTTTTTTTTTTTTTTTGGAGGCAGTATCAAACACACAGTCCACTGTTTTTCTTTTCGTCCTATGAATTATATTGTAATAAATTTGCGTAGTGCAGATTTTGTTATTATTGTCACATTATTATAATTATTTAGTAGTGATCTGTCTTTAAAATGTGAAATGTTTGTTAATCAGTTTGTGTAACCCTTCTTCCCATCAGAACTGATATCACATTTGTGGTTGCTGAACCGTATTCACCTTACAGACTGATCACTACTACAAGCAAGACTGCAAATGACAGGTACGTTTTTTTTATGTTGTATTAAATTTTGTGTAATTGCGCTCTCCTACTGTTCCTGTTAATTTTTATTTTAGTTATTTTTTTTATTTTATTTTTTTATTTTTCCATCAGTATTTTTATTTGCATACTGCATGCCTTTGTATGATGTGTATTATCCCTTTTCCCACCCGTCTGTCTCTTTTGTCTGCTGTTGTCCCTCCACATGAGGCAAGCGCATTGGCATGATGCAGCCCTGGGTGCTAAGACTATATAGACATGTTTCTTGTTACATTGTGTCTGCATGTGAAATGTCTACATGTTCCCCATCCTGTTAGATCTTCATGGTTTGTGTTAACTTTTTGCATCTTTCGTTCCCTATTACATCACAAACTATGTCTTACATTGTTTGTTTGCTTCCTTCATGCCCTGTTATATCCGCATGTGTCTGAGTGCTGTTTTCTTTGTTTCAGCATTCTCAGCCAGGATGCTATTGGAAAGATTCGTGATCAGCTGCGTGGTGATATAAACATTAACTATATTGAGCGGGTGCGTCGCCCCTATGAGAACGCACTGTCTGGTGAAATCCGTTACCTGAAGACTAAGTCATACATTTGGTGGATGGATGACCCATGGGCAGCCTTGATTGCATTGGCAGCTATCATCATCTTGTTGTGCATAGTTGGCATCATTGTCATTATATTCACATACGCCAGGTAGGTTTCCCCTAAGTTTCAAAGTCACGTTTCCATTTTAAATATAAAGGCAGTGCACAAAAGTCAACTTTGAGCAAACAACCTTAATGCAAAATTTGTCAGTACCAGCAAAAAAAAAAAAGTGTAAAGTTTAGTCAAGACCAACAAACTAGATCAAAAGATTGGTCATAATTAGCAGATTTGGCGCAAAGATGAGCTCATTTATGATGAACCACATTCATACAAAGTAAGTGTGTTTGTTTATAAAGGAAAACTGTGAAGCCATTTGCATCTTAGTATGCTGATCTTCCAAAAATCAGAATCTTCAGCTCAAATGTAAAGTCAATCCTGTTCTATGACTCTGAAACATGGAGAATGACATCAAGAACAAGCAATAAATTAGTCATTTATAAATGAGTGCTTGTGTAGAAAAAAAGGATTGAAATGTTACAGCAAGAGCAGCAATTTGAAACTGATGTTGAACCGTACAAATGCCAGTGGAACAAGGGATGAGAAGAAGACACAATATAAAGAACACACATTCAGAAAAACCTGTTGATAGCATTACAAGGCAGTCCTTATTCTGGAATCCCCGGAGTATAGGAAGTAGAGGGAGAACAAAAAAACACAGAAAAGAGGACTGGAGACAAAAATGAAAGGAATAATGATGACATGGAAAATTCTTGACCTGTCGGCACAGGATAGGAGAACTTGGCATACGTTTGTTGAAGACCTATGTTCCGTGTGGAGCTGAAGAGTGATGACAGTACAAAGCGTGATCATTTTGGCTAAGGTAACAACTTGTGAAAGATAAAGTCTTGAAGAGTTCTCACACACTGATTCTTCAATACTCAGGTACATGAAGTTCCTTCATCAGTACAGGGTTCACATGAACACCTTTGACAACCCAGACTTCCAGGAACCACCAAATTTCATGAGAGAATATGAGACACAGGTTGGTGATTTTTTTCGTTACTTTTTTTTTCTGGTTGTTTATTTGAAACAACTTCTGTATTTTATTGTCTTCTTCCATGGCTTTACAAGACACATTTTTATCCATTCTGTTATATGCATAATGTCATTGCTTTACCCATTCCATCATGCATGTTTAATTCATACTGTCATAGCTTTACAAGATGTGGGAGGCTTTATATCTCCCCTTACGCCTACATCTAGACCTAAACAAGGTATGGGAGGCTTTATATCTCCCTTTATGCCTACATCTATAGCTAAATATGATGCCGGAGCCTTTTATCTCCCCTCATGCCTACATCTAGAGCTTAACAAGCTACAGAGGCTTTATATCTCCACTCATGCCTACATAAGCCTTAGTGGATTAAAATGAACTTTAAAATCTAATAAGGCCACTGTTTCCATGGTAACTGATAGCACTGTAACATCTAATGCTTTGTTATGCATAACTGTTCTTGTTTAGGAAGATAGGCCTGTGCATTTTAAATGATATTCTACAATTAGTTATGAAATAAGCATTTGACTATAACTGCTGAATTTAAGGTAATCCATTTATGAATTAAGATAACACTAAATATAGCCAAATATATTACATGAGGTGAATTTACGCCAGTTTTACTCTGGTCACATAAAAGAAATTGCAAAAATATGTACAGTTTCATGTTAAATAAGTTTCCAACTAATAAACTAGAATAATTTCAAGTACAGATTTTACGAAGTAAAGATCTTTGAAGTTTTAACAGTACTTCTAGCTTCATCATCCACCAGTCATTAAGTGTTGCTGTAGATGTTCTGTTGCCTTTTGGTGGACTAGGTTGGGGCAGTGCCCTACTCATCAGCTAAATCTGATGTGTCTGACACTTCTGCATCACTTTCATCACTTGATGACAAAGTATCAGTATCAGATCTTCAGTAATGACTCATTCATTCACCTAGTAGCCTTAGAATTTATAGATGCATTTCTATATATATTAACAGTAAAACACATCCATTCATCACTTAACTACACTCAAAATGGTCAATTAAACAATAACAGGAGTCACGTTATGGTGTTAAAATATGGACTGGATTAGACAGGTGAATTTGTAAATTTATTATTGACAAATGAAAATCAATGCTGTTAGCGTTGATCTGGTAACTATGACAAAACTGAGCAATGCTGTAAGCTTGGCATCAGGGTGGAAGAGTTAAAACTATATACAGCACATTGGTACAGTCATGTTGCTTTAGATCTAACTACAGTGGTTGTTCAGGTCAAGAATGAAGACTTGGTTCATTGTGCTCAGGAATTGTATGATAATACTTAATTGTCAACAGAGTGACAAATGTAGAATGAAACTCAGTAAACGTTTATTTAATTGTTAGAAAATGTGCAAAACTTAGATATTTTCATTTTATGCTCTTAATAGAGTTTGAACATGTACGTGCCACCTGATGAGGCCATTGCGGACTTGGGTGAGCTCAAGATGACATTTGACGAGGCTGGAGTTGAACGTATATCACACACAGGACATGACCCGAGAGTGGCAGCTGTTGTCAACCCAATTTATCATGGGTAAGCTCAGCTAAGTTAAACAATGTTTATTGTGTTAGTGATAGGCAGAAGTACTTTATTTGCATAGAATAGAAGGATTAAAGTGGTATTACAAGATTACTAATGTGGAACTGATGACAAGAACCAGACAAGTGCCAGTAGGACAAGAGGTGAGAAGAAGATGCTGGAGATAAATAGGTCACACACTGAGAAAACTTGTTTATGGCATTACTAGACAGTTTGTGTTCTAGAATCCGCATGGTAAAAATTTAGAGGAAAACCAAAGAACACGTAGAAAAGAGAAATGGAGACAAGACGTGAAGCAGAAGAAGAAGACATGGAAAGATCTTGAACTGATGGTACAGGACAGGAAGACTTGACATAACTCTCTCTCCTTGGAGAG
The DNA here is from genome assembly GCA_024509875.1 of Oreohelix idahoensis. Lineage (NCBI taxonomy): Eukaryota > Metazoa > Mollusca > Gastropoda > Stylommatophora > Oreohelicidae > Oreohelix > Oreohelix idahoensis. The sequence goes on from JAMPIV010001586.1 coordinate 738,568, forward strand.
TTGAAAGATGAAAGAAGAAGAAGATAAGAGAGCTGAGTTAAAGAATGTTAATAACATTGGGAATAAATAGTCATTCTGTATCAATCACAAGGGCATTATTGTGAGGTATTTTTTTAAAATGTAATCAAAATTGTCAGCTTCATTTCCTCATATTTATATTTTGACCTCCAAATATTCTCAGCTCAGTGGTTAATATTTATGCTGAATTGTGAGATTTAAGTGTTTCTTTCACACTTAACTTAAGATCTTAGAGTGATCTTTTATGTGATAAAAATAATTTTTTTTAAAACGTCCATCATCCATTTCTTGTAGTAACATCATTATATGTTTCTTTTCCCTCCACAGAGAAGATTGCATCATCCATTTCATGTAGTAACATCATTATATGATTGTCTTTTTCTTTTCTCCATAGAGAGAAGATTGCATCATCCATTTCGTGTAGTAACATTATTATATGATTGTCTTTTTCTTTTCTCCATAGAGAGAAGATTGCATCATCCATTTCATGTAGTAACATCATTATATGATTGTCTTTTTCTTTTCTCCATAGAGAGAAGATTGCATCATCCATTTCATGTAGTAACATCATTATATGATTGTCTTTCTTTTCTCCATCGAGAGAAGATTGCATCATCCATTTCATGTAGTAACATCATTATATGATTGTCTTTTTCTTTTCTCCATAGAGAGAAGATTGCATCATCCATTTCATGTAGTAACATCATTATATGATTGTCTTTTTTTTTCCTCCACAGAGAGAAGGAACAACATCTGGAACATTCTATGCAGGGCAAACCTGATGGGGCAACCATGTTATAGTGCCCTTCCTCCTGATTCTGTACACAGCATCTGATTGATTACCCAAATTAACTTTGTCTTTTTCCATTAGAAACTAAACTAGCCAGTGAAACTGTTCATTTTACTGTTAGCAAATGTCAGTAGTCTTCAGAAACTAATTATAAATATTTGACTTAAATTGATACGTTTTATTTTAACAGTTGTTGGTTTGAAAATTTGATACACGTGTGATGTATTTAAGATAATTACTTCAGTGGAAACTTCTACAAGTGACACAAAAACAAATGTTTATTTTATGAAATGTCTTTAAATATATTTGTGGGTTTACTCTCCTAGTGAAGATTGCAAACTTCGATTTCATATCTGTATCTTAAGATTAATGTAGGCACAGATTTAGCAGAATTTACTTGTAAGGCAGAAGATGCTTCAGGATTATGTTCTTTTGCTGTTTGAAAACATATCAGAATGATGACGTATTTTTATTGCAGACATAATTTTGCAAATATTTCAAGCACAGAAAAAATTGTGATATATTTAATGAAGGAATAATAGCATTGTATATTATTCTGCTAACGTGCCCAGAGAGTCTTTTTATAATTACCACAGTTGCCTTAATACTAAGACAGAAAAATGCTGACATTTCTTTCTTCCATGTTAATAAATATTTAGTACAAAAATTATGTATGAATTTTATACATCTGGCTGATTTTTTATTTTTATTTTATAAAATATAGACATTATTTATGCTAGAATGTTGATGTGTTTTTTAACAATTTATTAATCGTTATAAATTTATAAGTAGAACGCAAATACTTTTATTCTGTAAAATTTTTTTTTTTTTTTCCTCTATTCTTGATATTTTGAGTAACGTGGTTGTCTACAGCAGGGGTTCGTAACCTTTATTTTGTGCCATTTATCTCTTTGATTGTCTGTTGAAGACTACTTCTTACAAAAAATTTACATACACAAATAATTAACATTTGTGCATACAAATAATATATATTATTACAATGAAAGATCATTAAACTTATATATAGTTATACTGAGATATAAAAACAGTCTGTAAACAAATATGGTTCTTATAAATGTAAACATCTGAGATAATTTTCCAAGTAAAAATGTTGGTGAAAATAAAATTCAAATTTGTAAGTTTATGTACACGGACCCCCTAGAATGCATTCATGGACCATAGGTTAAGAAACCCTGATGTTAAGTAACGTTTTATTTGTTTGTTTGTTTGGTTTTTTTTTTTTTTGTCCTTTCAGAAACAGATCAAACAGAATTTAAGTAAATGCTGAGTAAGTGTTTAATGGTATGATTTGTTATTTAGACTTAACTCATACTGTATCAGCAGTAATTGAAATGTTTATTTAAAACATAACATTAGGAAAAACTGAGTTTTCATTAATAATTGTTTCCCGTTTTAAAAAAAAAAATGATGCTTGTTGACTGTAAAACTTAACATTAGAAAAAAACTTCAGTTTTATTTATAATTGTTCCACATAAAATAAATTGATGCTTGTTGACTGTATTTATTAAGCTGTTGTTATTCTTGTGTATACTCTATAGAGAAGACTAAGAGTTAGTGTAAGTTTTTGTTTTACTTGTGAGGATAACTAAAGTTACTGTCAAACTTTTTTGTATTTTATGATGATAGCTTAAATTTACTGTAAAACTTCTCTGTAAAACTTATGAGGATAAAATTACTGTAAACCTTTTCTGGACTTAACGAAGGTAGCTACGGTTAAAGTGTATATTTTCTGCACTGTAACATATACGTTATAAATTCTACACTTGATTTTGTTTTTTTTTAGCTTTCAGGATGTTGATAAAGTGAAAATATTTACCTGTCTGTTTATTTTAGGCATGAACTTTCTATTTTTATCTTTCAGTTATTACTTCTGAAGCTTAGAATGCTCATTCTTAAGTCCCTCAATGGGAAAAAAACACAATATGTTGTCATCTGTAATTGTTGTGAACAAATTTGCTGCCATCCTTCAGCTTAATAATTAGCTGGAGAGATATTCTATTGTCATCATTCAGCCTGTCTGTGACAGTAACTTTAAATTGTTGTCTTCCATATTTCTGAAACAAAATGATTATTCTTGTACTTTAATTCTGTTAATTTGTGAAAGAGAAATGAGTTACTTATTTCTGTAAAATATTAGTGATAATTGGTACACTTGTGTCACTTTTTGTTATTCCCAGGTTATCTAAAAATATGAATTAATATACATCTTACTGAAACAAAAAACAGTATGAGAAAAGTACTTGACTTTATTGTTTGTTATTTAACAGAAAACATTTAATTCTGTGAAATGTATTTTTTCTGATAAGGTGTATAGAATACTTTTTTTTTTCATACAGAGCTATACAATAAATAGAGTGTATATCTACATTTTGTAAGACTTTGTGTATTATTTAGTATGCATGTGGCAGTGAGCTTCACAATGAGAGACAGTTTTGATGTAAGCATGAAGTTGATGGTGAAGAACAGCATGCTGCTTGTTTGGGATGTTGAATTGAAGATGGTGTTGCTTCATACTCTTAGATAAAAATCATAATATTTGTATATGCTCAGAAATGAGGTATCTGAGGAAGGTGGTTGAAGTAACAAGAAGAGACATGGTCAGCAACCAGACGATACGTCGAGGCCTAAAATCCCACCCCCTGCAGACCCAAGTAGAACAGTCCCAACTAAGATGGTTTGGCCATGTCTGCAGAATGGGAGAAGATCAGCTACCACGACAAGCATGGGAAACAAAGAGCCAGGGATCCAGACCCCCAGGACGACCCAGAGTCCGCTGGGAGGACAACATTAGACAATCTTTGAAGGACCGAGGACTAGAATGGAACCAGGCCAGGAGGAAGACAGCCGATAGGATAGTCTCTTCCGAACTCTACACCTCACGGTAGAAGGGGAACGACTTAGTAAGTAGTATTTGTTTATGGATGGGAAACATCGAGGACAACTTTTGACAGCATTACAAGGCAGACCTTGTTCTGGAATTCTCAGTTCATTAGCCTCATAAAGAAAACACACTAAGCCATGAACTGAAAAATTTTGAATGAAAGACGCCTTACAGAACTCTTTGTGATCAAGAACTGGAGTTTGGCATGCCTCATGTCACCATCGCTCTTCTTCCTGCTGATTTTTTAAATAGTATTTTTGGCGGTACACAATTCAACCTAGACACATGGTTTGTGGGTTATATTAGGGAACATGTCCAAGTATAAAAGGCCTTGTGGTCTGTTTCAACAGCAAATATTTTACTGGCGACAGATTGGCTTATGATAACTACATTAACTAACAGAAATAGAATTGAGTGGACTCTGACAAAATAGCTTAACATTCAAGATTTTGCTGACTTCATGGCTGTCATGTCTCATTAACTGAAAAAAAGATGAAACAAAATGAGAGTACTTGAGAGGTCACAGCAGTGGAATCTGAAAGTACACAGAGATGAGACAATGATTATGAAAATAAATGTGACTAAAGATAGCTTTACTGCACTTGAAGGAATATCCTTGCTAGACGTGGACTCTTATTTTAATTTGACAGTAACAAAGACAAACTTGGAGAAGGCAGATAGTGACTTCAAAATGAGAATACTAAATTAAAGAATGACTGAAATCTTTATATTGTCAGGGTAAAGAAATAGGTATTGCTTTTTTACATTTCTGCCTTGCAATAATATCTCAAAGTGTTTTCAAATTAAAACATTCTCAACTTCAATAATAAGTAAATGAAATTAACATTACATTAGGGGTCAGAGTGGCTAAGAGATATGGCATCCGCCTCAAATTCTAAAGGTACCAGGCTTGATTCCCATTAGAAGGAATATAATTTATGGACATTTTTTTCAGAACCAGGGACCCTAATCATGTCATAGTCCCCCCTGGTCTCATGAGTAGTGAGATCGGATGCCTAGCCTTCTCAGATAAGGGCAAAAAAAATAGGAGGTCCCGTGTGCAAGGTGCGCTCATTAAAAATCCCACGGCAGTTGGAAATCGTAAAGAGTAGGCCATAAGGCCGCTGCCATGGCAAAATTTTAAAATTAGAAACCTATCCACCAAATATATTTATAGAATGTGTGATTCATATGTACACACATTGGGATTCTTGTCGGTGCTACGGAGTTCATGCACTGTGCTGAGATCCTCCTTGTGTGATTTAAGAGAGAAGATCGTAGGACTGATGGAGTTGTCCGTGTGCAATGAAGATAGTCCTTCCTTAAAACCAAACTGGCCTCCTGTAACAAAGGTACCAGGTTCGAAACATTTCGGTATCACGTTTCAGTCTACCCAGCTGTAAATGGATACCTGACTCGGCTCTTGCATTGGGGAAGGCAATGGCTGTGAGGAAAGGAACTGGACTTTGTATAGTGAAGTCTCTAACTGTCCTCCCCTGTGGCAGTATCTGCCATGGGACTACCTTTTTTTAAAACTATCTGTTATGGACCAGTCTAAAATACAATAAGTAAAAACAAACAAAAATACAAGATTTATTGGCTTGTCCATAGTGATTTTTATGTGCGGCAGGTTGTTACATCACGGCAAGCATTGTTTTTAATCCGACATAGACTTCAATTGTTTAAAATTATCGTACACGAAGATGCTGAACTAAACACTCTCGTAAAAACGTCGAAGTGGAAAGTGCATATACAAGGGGATTGACATAAGTCTGGGGCCTGACCATGAAGGAGTCACAGGAGGAAGATGAAACTTGGCACATTTAAAGTTCATCATATTTGCACTGAATGTGTGAAGTATGCGTTTGTTTCTTCAATGGGTTTTCCCGCTACGGTGCACGGCGCAATGCACCCTATTGACCGGATCTGCTGCTCCAAAGATTTGACAAAACAATGGAAAAGAAGGAGGCCAGAGCTGTGATAAAATTTCTGATGTTTCAGGGAAAAACACCTACAGAAATACACAGGGAGATGGAACCAGTGTTTCGTGATTCTTGTCCTTCATATACTTCGGTAAAAAACTGATGTCAACAGTTTAAGTGCGGCCGCTCAAATGTTGCTGATCTGACAAGATCTGGTAGACCAGCCTCAGAGTGCAACGATGAAAATGCAACAAGAGTGAAGAAAATCATTGACCAGGATCGAAAAATTACAATTGTGGAGATAGCTAATAGAGTAAAACTAAATGAAAGAACAGTTTATAGAATTTTACACAACAGACTGAACATGAGAAAAGTGTGTGCACACTGGGTTCCGCGACTGTTGACACGTGAACAGAAGCAAACGAGGGTAAATTGCTGGCAACAGTTGCTCAAAAAGTGTCAGTCAAAAAATGTTTTGGAGACCATGGTGACAGTAGATGAGTCTTGGGTACACCATTATGACCCCAAATCAAAAATTGCCAGCATGCAATGGAAAACCCCGGGCTCCCCAACATCTGTCAAGCCGAGGGCGCAGAAATATGCAGGAAAAGTGATGCTGACTGTTTTTTGGGACGGCAAAGGTGTCCTTTTGAAAGATTATCTGCCTCGTGGCAACATAGTTAATGGACAGTACTATGCACATCTTCTCACCAAACTAAGAAAGGCTGTGACCAGGAAACGAGGGATCACGCGCACTCAAAATCTTCCTTTGCTTCAAGACATCGCGCCCTCTCACAAAGCACGGCTTGTGCAGCTAGCAGCCAACGATTTGAATATTGAAATTCTTCCACACCCACCATATTCTCCAGATTTGGCTCCATCAGACTTTTTTCTATTCCCAAATCTTAAAAAACAGCTAAAAGGAAATCATTTTGACAGCGATGAAGAGGTTATACTGGCATGTGATGACTGGTTTAGTTTGAAAAATAGGGTGTTCTACTCCCAAGGTCTTTTCAAGGTCAAGCAGAGAAGGCAGAAGTGTGTCAATTCAGACGGTGGCTATAATGAAAAGGAATAAACACTATACAAAATTTCAGCTCTCTGTGACATGTCCTTCGTGGTCAGGCCCAAGACTTATGTCAATCCCCTTGTAAGTCAGCGCAATGTAGCAGCTAGCCTGGTCAAGAAATAAGTGTTATTTAAACACTTGCCAAGGGCGGAGGTTACTACATTCCCACCTTCTGCCTGTGGGGCAGGATTGTGTTGGACGAGATTTCATTAATTTGAAAATGTAGCGTTACACCAATGTGGAAACGTTTTTAATGCTTTTTGTTGTTGTTTGTTTTTAAGGGAAAACAAAGAATCTAAAGTAAAAGTTGCTCAACCTTGAGTATCCTTTGATAATGGCACCAAAATTAGGAAGATATAGGCCTAACTTTGCATCCTTGCGAATACTTCTAATTTTGTTTCTTGTATTTTTTTTTACATTAATGATGAAAAATATCCTGTTAAACCTCTGATGGGTTATAATTGGATATGTATTGAATTTCAATTCCAAATAATATGGACAACTGCTGATTTGGGAAAGTGGCATCACGCCTGCCAAATCCTTGTAAATATGGCATACGAATGTGATCTTAGATAATGCGACTTTGTAAATCAATTGGATTTGATTATATTAGGCATTACCGTTTTGTATAGCCACTGGTATATGTAAATCCTGATTTTCAAACAGTTTTTTTTTTACGCATGAGTAACTCGTGCACCTGATAAATTCGTTGAAACATTTTATTTTGTTTTAATTCGGCATGATTTTAATTCGTCGAGTTGGTCGCTTGACTCAAGTGAGAGAAGCGCAATCCGCCGTGAAGAAAATCTGGTCAGCTGAAATACTTTTTCACAACTAAAGTCTAATTTCTTCTTCTTCTTCCTTCTTCCTCGTTCGCCCTGAAAAGGACGGTGGTTGCGTTGTGTCTGTTTACAACGTAGCTGTGATATCTGCACCTTTCGGTCGACACATCCGACTTCTGCACAGCATTTTTTAGGACCGGGTTTGCCTTCCCATTGCGATCCGTGCTCGCTCAGCCAGCCTGCACTGCTGCAGACTGTTTCCAGGACCACCACGTGGAGGTGGAGCACGGTCTTGACCAGCTCTTTTCAAGTCTAATTTAATGCGTGAGTATTTTTTTTACAAAAAGTGTAACTGTGTTGATGCTTTTCCGGCAAAATCGATACGAAGCTCCACATCCCTGAAACCACAGACCTGTAACTTGCTGTACCGACTTGTTAGAAACCTGTCCACATTAAAAAGTATAAACTTACAAAACGTGATTAAGTTTCACGAAGGTTTTGATCAAAATATTTAGGGGAAACTTTTAAATTGCTGAACAGGGCGAAATCCAGGATTTCTTGACCTTATAACTTTAACATCTATTCCCTGCATGTCGTAACGCGTGACTGGGTAAGTATAAATTGTGCGTTGTGTTTTCCGTGGTGAATAAATTTTACTGTAGATTCTTTCAAAAGGTAGGTTACATCATACAGATTCGTTTGATTCACTACAGAAGAAAATTATTGACCAAGGAGTGACACGAATCTTTAAATAAATACAACATGACAGTTCATCCGGCTGCCATACGTCATCTGGATACCAATCGTCACTCCCGTCTGCGACTCTTCATAGCTTTAACATGTTCTAGAAGGTTCTGCATTTTGCAGCTAAAAATTTCTTTTGACGTAAACGTCTTCTAGATTTCTCTTTTCGTTACTGAGCCATGACAGAAAGTAGAATTTCACAAGTAAAGGATAAACAAGTTTTTGATATCTATTTTATTGTTGTAATCAAATACACTTAAAATAAATGTTCAATACATTCTATTGCATAGATTAAAAGTGAACAGTCAGTTATCAGTAACTCGTCAACTGTTCATAAAAATATTTTTTTTTCCTGAAAGGAAAGTAACAGGGCACTCGACCTGATAAAGCTGAAACTTGGTTTAGGTAAAATCGCAAACGCTTCACTCCTCTACTGTTGTATCTGCTAAAGGACCACCTTTACCTGTTTATAGACAGAAGTCTAACAGAAATAGAACATGATGTCAACAGCTAAGAAGCAACATACCAACTGATCTCGCTGCTGAAATACTTATACATCCACGTGCAAACAGATTGCCATAGAAACCACCACGGCAACAGCATTTGACTGCCTGGTACTTCTTCTTCTTCTTCTTCTTCTTCTTCTTCTTCTTCTTCTTCTTCTTCTTCTTCTTCTGTCCTTAGCCACCGACCGTCAAAGCAGTCAGTGGCCATTACGCCTAGTGGCGTCTTAGGGCAACAGCAGATAGGTTTTCTTTGCCATTGTTTCCCATCACGCCTAGTGGCGTCTTTAGGGCAATGGCAAATCAACCCATTTGCCGTTGTTTCCGTAATCGAAGTGTCTGGCAAACGGGTGATCAGCCCGTTGATGCCTGGTACAGGCTTCCTGCAAAGGGACCAGTTCCATAAGGAGCACAACGGAAAATGACTATGGTGGTGGTGATGATGATGATGGTGGTGGTGGTGATGATAATGATGGTGGTGGTGATGATGATGGTGGTGATGATGATGGTATTGAGAACTCCGTTCAGTTCCCCACAGTTATTGAGAACTTATTTGTGGACTGATTCTTTGAAGCAATAAAATGCTAAAGTTCTTGGTATTTATTAAATAACGAATATTCTCAACTTTTTCGGGTTCTCATTTTTGTTGTCTTGATATTCTGACTCTTCCTGATTTTATGATTGACCAAGTTTCTTTGTTATAAACCAAGTGTCAGTGTGTAGCGTTTTTCTGATAATTTTTGAATATCAGTAAGGTCAAACGTTTTTCCCAACAACTTCTGTACAACGTAATTCAAATAATCCATGTAACTCTAGAGAATACACCATAACTCCAGCGAAGACGACTGATTATAATTTATTACATCCACAGTTCTGACAATGTTCAACATGAACTCCATTCTATTACACCGTTATAACGATTCAAGTCAATATCCATAATTACATTATGCTGTCCATGGCCATTAGCCTTAATTCTCATGCTAACATTCGCATATATTAATAATTGATACAGTTCGTATCTTACACAACGTTAACTCTCATAGTCTAGTACAATCCTGCACACTTTCCTCCCTCTACATTGATATACTCACAGCTTCGCCAGAATATTATATTTGAATCTATTCTTTATTCCATTTTGGCTTGACACGCCATTTAATTCTCAGAATGTTAATTATTGGCCAACTCTGCTATCACACACATTGACTATTATTGAATACATTATATCTCTCTTTAAGAACGCATTTAAATCTCTAGACACACAGGTCCGGACAAATACTTATCCGTAAATCTAAGTGGTAACGACCACACTCTGGCAAACACATGTAAGTGGTAAAAACTACGCTTATAAGGAACACATCCTTCAAGCCCGAAGGTACGGCGCAGACTGATTTTTAGTTACTATGTTTCGCATCATCAGATGCATAGGACGTATTTTAATGTGTCGCTAATTGGGGATGCTGAATGGTGCAATCACCCTGGCCAAAACTAAAATAGCCAAGATGATTATACACCACAAAGCAATCCTCAACAGATGGTGGTGGTAATGATGATGATGGTGGTGGTGATTATAATTATGATGGTGGTGGTGATGATGATGATGGTGTTGGTGGTGATGATGATGGTGGTGGTGATGATAATTGTCATGGGTTGCCTCCCCTTGCTCTGCAGTGGTGGTCCAACAGCGGCCAAAACCTAGAGTATCTAATGTGTGTCTTCAAATGTGTCTACCTTCGCACAAGATTACTCTTGACACAGTTGTTGATAGAAGGATAATGATGCTTCTACCTCGAGGGAGTTTCACATGATATTTCAGAAGTCAAGAACATTGCTGCGTGAGTCTTAGCACGTTAACTTTGTATCTGACCCGCCGCCTTTTGTGAAGATGGATATAAATGATTGTGCTCGTTCAAGTCCCCAGCTGATTTAATTCAGCGAAATTCCTTTTATTAGCTTTATATATATATATATATATATATATATATATATATATATATATATATATATATATATATATATATATATATATATATATATATATATATATATATATATATATAATGAGTATATACTACAGGTTCTGAATCATACATATGCCTTTCTCTCTGTAATGATTAATTCAACTATGAATTTGTCAAAATCAACATATACAAATTTAATGATCAATTACTTTGAAACAAATGTAAATAAATATGAAATGGTAATTATGAGAAATTATGGTTCATCATAGATCTCAGTTTGGGAGAAGAAAATATAGTCTTTTGATTTGGCCTGCTTAAAAATATAACAGCTTCCAAACTGCTGAAATGTTGATGCTGCTGGTTCCGTTACTTCGTCTCTGTGGCAAGGGCACGTCTCCAAAGTATTCTAGAGGTAACCGCTTCTGGTCAAGGCAGCGATTTTCACCACCCGTGGGATGTAGGTTTCACGTGTCGATCTCAAGTTTCGAACCACAGACAGCTGGTAACATGAGTAGAACTTAAATGGTCTCTCCAATCTGTACCACCAACTTTAGAGGGAATAAAAGAATACATTCCGCTGCTAAGTATTTGTTTTCCTGACTTATATCAGGCGCCTTTTCCAGCTGTCTGTCATCGATTCTTTAATCAGAATTTGTACTCTCCCTGAGTGCATGTCATGTTACTCATGGGATGTTATGAAAAATCACCATTCTTTTAGATAGTGTAATGAAAAATTTTAACTGGACAGCGGCAAGTGGCTTGTGCTTGAAGGAACAACTAAAATTTACATACATTCACCAAATGATTATATACAACTATTCACTAGTTGATGTAATCATCACTCACTCCCTGCTCCATTCGGAATCTGGGGTTACCTCTGGTTTTGGTTCTTCCGTGAGAACTAGCATGAAGAAATCACCAGCGCTTGCTGTGGTGGTTCATGAATGTATTTTTTTTCTTGCTGAGGTAGCCAGCCTAGTATGAATCTTTAACACCACTAGCCAGTATGAACATATCAAATTCACAGCATGCATACAAAATATGTTACACTCACCTCAATAACTGAGAAATCTTAGACTACTTGCTCAGTAGAATAGTCCTGGCAACTTAACACAGATGCCTCGAACACACGTCTGGGGTATTATTTCTTTTTCAGAATCCCTCTGTTACTTGTGAGTGGTCCTGTAGAATTACGGGTTTCGTATTAATGTTGGCGAGTTTTCTACAAATGTACAGAGATGATCTTAATACTTTTTGTCCGGTCCTATAAATTCAGAATCCATCCCTTGGATGGCAGGGAGGATAGTGTGATTCGCTTCCGTAGCTAGGTGGGGGTGCCGCACGGGTGGTCCTGGGTTCGATTCTCCGGTAAGCCACTCACGTCTGTTGTTTTTCTGTTGCCTAGTTTTCTACTTCTTTATTTCTCACGAGTGCCTGAAAACATACCTTTATGTGTGTGTAATATTTATTAGAAAGTTCCACGTCATAGAGACAGTGACGTAAAAAGTATCTAACAGACTAGGCAACAAGAATGAACAAGTTGGTCAAGAACAGAAGAACAACTCAATAACTTGGGTGGACATATCAATTTTTGGGGTTCTTGCCGAAATTATGTAATAAAAGTTACGATCCTCTAAACATTTATAACACATAAGAAAGGGAAACCCGAGGCCTGTAAACAGTAAATAAATATTAGACAAACATAAAGGTATGTTTTCAGGCACTCGTAAGAAATAAAGAAGTAGAACACTAGACAACAGAAAAACAACAGACGTAAGTGACTTACCCAGGACTCGAACCCCGGACCTTCCTTGCGACAACCCCGCCTAGCTATGCAAGCGAATCACACTATCCTCCCTGCCATCTAGGCATCACCAAAAGATGATGCTTCGATGACTGGTCATTAATGCGAACCGCAAGACACAACACCGGAAGTTTACAATGGGCAGCCCAGCCTATTAATGACGCAATCACTTCTGATGTTCCCCATATTATACAGTATAGGTCACTCCACACAAGACAAAGACCTGAATACTGTGTCTAGCAAATGATAGTAGACTTAAGAACAGTAAATATAGAATTATGGAAGTAGATTCGCTTGCATAGCTAGGCGGAGTTGTCGCACGGAATTTTACTTCAAACGGTCTAAATAATGAAGAATAGTGAACATTAACGCCTAGGTCAACAAATAACCTATCTTCCACGAGGTCACGGAAGGAGTACTAACCACAATACGACCATACACTATCGAGGTTTTAGATGACAAACTAATTCCTCACACGGCCTTAGAGACTATCAGAAATCTATAGAGATATAAGAACCTGTGATAGTGGTGGTGATGATGATGGTGGGGCTGATGATGATGATGGTGGTGATGATGGTGGTGGTGATGGTGATGATAATGATGATAGTGGTATTGGTGATGATGACGACGGTGGTGGTGATGATGATGACTGGTGGTGGGGATGATGATGATGATGGTGATGACGATTATTGTGATGATGGTGATGATAATGATGATGATGGTGATGAGGATGAGGATGGTGGTGGTGATGATGATGATAATGGTGGTGGTGTTGATGATGATGGTGGTGATGATAATGATGATGGTGAAGGTGGTGATGATGGTGGTGGTGATGATGGTGGTGGTGATGATGATGATGATGATGAGGATGGTGGTGGTGATGATGAAGGTGATAGTGGTGCTGATGGTTGTGACGGTATTGCCTCCCCTGCTTTGCAGTAGTGGTCCAACAGTGGCCAAAACTCAAGAGTATCTATTATAGGCTTCAATGGAGTCTATTTTTACACAAGATTACTCTTGGCAGAAATGTCGATAGAAGAGTAGTAAAGCTTCTATCACATAGGAGTCTTCATAAGATATTCAGATAAGCGACAACAATGCTGGCTGTCGCTAAGCACGTTAATTCTGTAATCTGCCGACGCCTTTTATGAAGAATTTAAGCAATGGTTTATTCTAGCTCGTTAAGCTTATGTAACAGCGCTATATAACTAGGTGGCAGATGGCAGGCCTAGTGACGTAATTTAAGTTTATAACTTCTCTCTTTATCTTCTTTCTTTTATCTTCCAAGTTATTTAGTTGATATCATTACTGGCCATCTCCGCCAGAGATGTAAATTCCTGGATGATACTCTAATCCTTTTCTTGTATACTTCAGGTTCGTTCAGTTCCTTCTTTGATGTTAATAGTGACTTCGTATAGTGGTAGTTTAAATGTACATGGCATACGATGAGCAACTCATAAAGATGCAATCAAATTCATTCTGTTCCTTCAAAAACTTTTAATAACCTAATACAACAACAAGTATAATGGGTCATTCAAATGATAGAGTTCTCATAGACGCCTGTACTGGGTCTTTATACTTCAGGTTAACTCATACATGAATTCTATATCTCGTAAACTTCCGTATTCCTCTTTAACTTATTCTTTTCTCCTGTAGACTTCCTTAGCCTTCCCAAAACCTGCTCCGATTTCCTCATATACCAATGCTCTTTATTAGCATTCCATACTTTACTTGTTACTTAAATATCTTCCACGACGAATTGGTCAGACAGGTCTCTATAACTGTTCCTAGCAACAAAATTCATCTCATTCATAAACAATTGTATGTACACCATTCGGATACTTACTAGTGAGAGCATATTTGAAATTCTTCTATAAAAGTCAACATTCACTTTTTCTTGATAATCATGTACAATACTGGACACTTCGAACCTTTGTTCAATATGGCTCCTCTATAATATCTCTAGTTTCCTTCTTATGTTTATAGCCTTTTGGTTACTTTACACATAGTAGTTATAACCATCCGTTTTCTTGGTATATAGTCGTAAAGTTCTCGTAATGAACTGACAAATCGACTTCTGCAAGATTCTCCTGTAAACAAAATTCTTCTCTGCGCAAAAATATGATCATAGTTCAATACTTACAAAAACAGCATAGGCGCTGATCTCCTTCCAGAAATACACCTTAACTGTGAACTACAGAATCAAAGACTATCTCCAGATAGAATAATACTGGCTAGTGATGACTGGACATCTAAACATATTCACATAAACCCTATCTGTAAAACCACACTCTTCTGATTCGCTGACCCAAATCTTTTTACTTAAATTTATTGGTCGAGCCTTTTTTTCTTGTTCTCGAACTTTCTATTTACAACTCAAGATAATCACTCACTATTAATTAACATGAGCCGGTATTCTGAACCGTTGTCAGTTAGCAATATTATTATTTTCCTTCATTATTTTCTCTTGTGAGCTGTTCCAACTGTTTTTCTCACTTTAACAATAGCATGAATAATGCTCGGGCAAACCCCACGGTGACACCCCCACCGTTTAGTTAATCAGTGGAATTATTATATATATATATATATATATATATGTATATATATATATATATATATAGATATATATATATGTATATATATATATATATATATATATATATATATATATACTGAAGCACATTAAAAACGCACCACTATTATATATACTGATGCCGAGAAGCTGGCCAAAAAAAGTGTGGGAATGGATTTTCCCCGTGTTTGCCATGAGGTAGAGAGCGAATAGCTGCTGGAATGGAAAGTGCAAGATTCAACCCATGGGTGTGTGTACAGACTACATGAAAACGATTAAAGTTACACGTGCAACACGATTCTCAACAGCTATGACCCTGAAAATGTGTACGCGTTGTGGCAGTATACTCGGTATAAAAAGGCCGTTGAGACAAAACACCCAGTACATGTGCTTGAAATGCCACGACTATCTGAAAACGACCGCCAACGAACCATTGGTATGTTGGAGACCGGAATGAGCTCGCGGGCCATTGCCAGAAGGATGAATTGCCACCACAGCACTATTGTACGTCTCAATGAACGTTACGGAACCACTGGCAGTGCCCGGGATAGACTTCGGAGTGGCCAACCACGAGTTACTACCCCTGCGCAAGATCGTCATATTGTGCTGAGTCACCTAAGGAATTGACTCTCCCGGCAAGTCAAACAGCAAGAGCAATAGTGGGTAGACATGGGCAAGTCTCTCGAATAACAGTCATACGACGACTCAGAGATACAGGCCTTACTGCAAGACGACCTTATGTTGGGCCAAACTTGACTCACAGACATCGTTAGCAGCGCCTGCAATGGGCAGAGCAACATATCAGATGGACTAGACTGCAGTGGAATGCTGTCCTATTCACAGACGAGAACAGATTCAACATATCCTTTGCAGATGGACGTATGCGGATTTAGCGACGGTGTGAAGAGCGCTTTGCAGATTGCTGTGTCAACCGATTTCGAGGTGGCAGTATTCACATTTGGGGAGGATTCAGTTTTCACCATCGCTTGCCTCTTCACGTCTTCCGTGGAAATGTTACGGCTGTGACATATCGAGATGAGGTTCTGGATGCACTGGTTGCTCCTGCGTTCATAATTTATCCAGACTTGCAGCATCTCCAGCAGGATAATGCACGTGCATTTTTTTGTATTTTTGGTTTTCTCCCTTGCCTGCACAGAATGCAATGAATTTCATAACAATCAAATGTACAAATTAATGACCAGCATGGATTCATAGGAAAATGAATAAAGATTCCAAATATGTAAACTTGTAAACACTTATATTTACATTTCACACTCTGTTCCTGGATTATACAGGTGGTGCGTTTTTAATGTGCTTCAGTATATATATATATATATATATATATATATATATATATATATATATATATATATATATATATATATATATATATATATATATATATATATATACTGAAGCACATTAAAAACGCACCACCTGTATAATCCAGGAACAGAGTGTGAAATGTAAATATAAGTGTGTACAAGTGTACATATTTGGAATCTTTATTCATTTTACTATAAATTCGTGCTGGTCATTAATTTGTACATTTGATTGTTATGAAATTCATTGCATTCTGTGCAGGTAAGGGAGAAAACCAAAAATGCAACCAATAAAAAAATTCATTCACACTATCCTCAGTATCTGGTATGTCCACCGTGTGCTTGCAAACAAGCTTGGCAGCGGCTCCGCTTGGAACGCACAAGTCTTTGAAGGAAATTCCGGGGAATCAAGTCCCATTCACGTGTAAGAGCAGCTTCGAGCTGTTGCAGATTAGCTGGAGAACCTTGCTTGTAGACTCTGCGTCCAAGCTCGTCCCACAGATGTTCTATAGGGGGCATGTCTGGTGATAGGGCAGGCCAATCAGTCGTCACAATGTTCTGCTGCTGTAGATATTGCTGCGTAATGCATGCGGTGTGCGCACGTGCGTTATCCTGCTGGAGAAGTTGCAAGTCTGGATAATTTGTGAACGCAGGAGCAACCAATGCATCCAGAACCTCATCTCAGTATGTCACAGCATTAACATTTCCACTGAAGACGTAAATAGACAAGCGATGGTGAAAACTGAATCCTCCCCAAACGTGAATACTGCCACCTCCAAATCGGTTGTGCTGACGAACACAGCAATCTGCAAAGCGCTCTCCACACCGTCGCCAAATCCGCATACGTCCATCAGCAAAGGATATGTTGAATCTGCTCTCGTCTGTGAATAGGACAGCATTCCACTGCAGTCTAGTCCATCTGACATGTTGCTCTGCCCATTGCAGGCGCTGCTGACGATGTCTGTGAGTCACGTTTGGCCCAACATAAGGTCGTCTTGCAGTAAGGCCTGTATCTCTGAGTCGTCGTATGACTGTCATTCGAGAGACTTGCCCACGTCTACCCACTATTGCTCTTGCTGTTTGACTTGCCGGGAGAGAACGATTCCTTAGGTGACTCAGCAAAATATGACGATCTTGCGCAGGGGTAGTAACTCGTGGTTGGCCACTCCGAAGTCTATCCTGGGCACTGCCAGTGGTTCCGTAACGTTCATTGAGACGTACAATAGTGCTGTGGTGGCAATTCATCCTTCTGGCAATGGCCCGCGAGCTCATTCCGGTCTCCAACATACCAATGGCTCGTTGGCGGTCGTTTTCAGATAGTCGTGGCATTTCAAGCACATGTACTGGATGTTTGGTCTCAACGGCCTTTTTATACCGAGTATACTGCCACAACGCGTACACATTTTCAGGGTCATAGCTGTTGGGAATCGTGTTGCACGTGTAACTTTCATTGTTTTCATGTAGTCTGTACACAAACTCGAGGGTTGAATCATGCACTTTCCATTCCAGCAGCCATTCGCTCTCTACCTCATGACAAACACGGGGAAAATCCATTCCCACACTTTTTTTTTCCAGCTTCTTGGCATCAGTATATATAATAGTGGTGCGTTTTTAATGTGCTTCAGTATATATATATATGTATATATATATATATATATATATATATATATATATATATATATATATATATATATATATATATATATATATATATATATATATAGATATATATATATATATATATATATATATATATATATATATATATATATATGTATGTATGTATGTATGTATGTATGTATGTATGTATATATATATATATATATATATATATATATATATATATATATATATATATATATATATATATATATATATATATATATATATATATATATATATATATATATATATATATATATACGAGGGGCGTTCAGAAAGTAATGCACCACATCATTTTTCTCAGCTAATAATGAAGATAGAAGCATGAAATTTTGCACACTTCAAATATGGCATGTGCCAATTGTGTGCACCAAATTGCACTGCAACCGGTCAAATAATATGGCTGCCCTAAACCGTTGAAATGGAGCGTGTTAGCAACTTGCGTTATAAGCAGCGAATTGTGATAGAATTTCTCGTTGCAGAGAAGGAAACTGTTGTGAACATTCACAAGCGTCTATGTGATGTGTATGGAAGTTTTGCAGTCGACAGGAGTACAGTCAGTCGCTGGGTTCAGAGAATCAAAGAATCAGGTAGTGGAGATACGGAGCTGCTTGATCGGCAGCGCTGTGGACGTCCTGCCACAGCCACCAACGCAGAAATGTTGAAATTCGCTGAAGGCATTATTCTTACTGATAGGCGAATCACTACTCAACAATTGGCCTTACAGCTGTCAGTCAGCATTGGTAGTGCAAATACAGTTATAAAAACTCTCGGATTTTCTAAGGTTTGCGCAAGATGGGTTCCTCAAAGTCTCACAAATGACCACCGATTGCAAAGGAAAGCAATTTCTTCTGAATTGTTGGAGCGTTTCAATGCTGATGAAGAGAACTTTTTGGCTAAGATCGTTACAGGTGATGAAACCTGGGCACATCATTTTGAACCTGAGACAAAATGACAGTCAATGGAGTGGCATCATCCGCAATCACCAAGAACAAAGAAATTCAAGACAATTTCTTCAGCTGGAAAGGTCATGATCACTGTCTTTTGGGACATTGAAGGTGTGATTCTTGTGGACGTTATGCCAAGAGAAGCGACAATCAATTCGCAAGCTTACATTAAGACATTGAAAAAACTCAATCAACGTTTTCGCAGAGTTCGGCCGCACAAGAATCCAACAGACCTGCTTCTCCTTCACGACAATGCGCGCCCTCACACAAGTCTGGCAACACGGGAAGCAATCACCAAATTGGGTTGGACTGTACTACCCCATCCACCCTATAGTCCCGATTTGGCACCTTCTGATTTTCATCTATTTGGCCCACTTAAAGATGCACTCCGTGGGACAAGGTTTGAAGATGATGAAGGAGTGATTCATGCAGCGAAGAAATGGCTACATGATCAAGACAAAATCTGGTATGGGCTAGGAATACATGCACTTGTTTCGCGCTGGCATAAAGCCGTACAAGTTGATGGGGATTATGTTGAAAAATACCGATGTTTACATGACATATCCATGTATATTGTGTATAAATTTCATGCTTTTTGAATAAACAGCTCCTGAGAAAAACGATGTGGTGCATTACTTTCTGAACGCCCCTCGTATATATATATATGACTGTCTAATGTTGTCCTCCCAGCGGACTCTGGGTCGTCCTGGAGGTCTGGATCCTTGGCTCTTTGTTTCCCATGCTTGTCGTGCTAGCCGATCTTCTCCCATTCTGCAGACATGGCCAAACCATCTTAGTTGGGACTGTTCTATTTGGGTCTGCAGCGGATGGGATTTTAGGCCTTGACGGATCGTCTGGTTGCGGACCATGTCTCTTATATATATATATATATATATATATATATATATATATATATATATATATATATATATATATATATATATATATATATATATATATATATATATATATATATATATATATATATATATATATATATATATATATGTAGCTCTGTTTAGAGGATGTGTTTAGTAACTTTGACTGAGACAAACATGTACATTTAAAAGGATTCAATCGAAGTTAAATTTGTAACATTACAAATAACAAAATTTAATAATCACTTTAAGTTTTAACAATAATTTGAATAGTTATGGAAAAGGTTTCATCACTTGATTGGGATTTAACTGAATAAAGGAGGTCACATTTGGCAGCGGATATTTTCACTTAGCTGCCAATGGTAGTTTCTTCTCCCGCTGGGTCAGTTCCTTTCACTCTGCTCTCGCTCGTCTCTGATCAAAGTTCAGGCGCCGCACGTTAACAAAACGTTCAAGGAGTAACGGCTAAGTTCGTTCTGAGTCTGTCTAGAAGACCCTCTAATGATGGGGTCTCGCAAAACGTCAGTCCACTTCTACCTTCGCTTGGTTCCAGAGATAGTACTTTCTGCTGGCACCACCAATAACTGGTAATAGAAATAGAAACGAAACGCTCTTCTGAGTATGGCGTTTTCCAACCCATATTTATGGGTTCCTATCTTTCCATACCACCATTCCATGTCAGAATTTACCCTCGATGAGAATTAAATTTAATCCCTCTGAATAAAACTTCCTTTACATTTAAACTGAATAGATTTAGCTTTACATTACATTTAAAGGAAAAGGTTAAACGTACAGATGTAATATGTTTTACATTTACGTCTCCACTGTTTGAAAAGTGTTCACAATATAACTTCATTTATGTTTCATTTATATTTACGCTTATGGAAAGTTTTAAACTTCTATTAATTTAAAATGAATATTTTCACATAGACATCTACACTGGTTTAAAGCTTGAAAACTTACATTAATTTTAAAGTGAATATGTTTATAGGGACAAATACACTGCTTTGAAAATGTAAGTATTATTCTTAGAATGTACATCATTTCTTTCATCTTTCCCTCCCTGCTCCATAGGGAACCTGGAACTACTTTATGCTTTTAGTTATCTTTATGAAACTATCAATAAAGCAATTACCAGCCCTTGCAGTGGTGGTTCATGAATCATCATTCTAGATACTGAGGTTGCCAGCCCCAAATGACATTGACATCCAATAGCGAGTTTCACACATTAATCTTTACAAGGTAATATATTTACATATATGTTAGTTCACTTGTTAGTAATAAAATATGAAATGTAAATCACAACTTACGCCAATCCTGACTACAGACTTGTTTGCTCAGATGAATAAAAGAGACGAATTGTTCTCTTACACGTGTCTGGGATGTCTTTAATTTTACAATAGATTGCCCTTCTGACTCCGTGTTTTTTCACTTTCCTAGTCCCGGTGTTCCTTATTAAAAGTTGCAAGAGATTTCCTGTCAGCCTATATTCCCCCTCAATGTTGTTATGAATCTAATCAGAAAGATCCAATCATTTTAAACATGTCGGGTGTAGCACTTTCAAAATATTTCCTACATGGAAAAATTTTGCAAAAGGTCACGTCTCCCATATATGGTAATATGATGTCTTGCATACACTCTCACAAACACATTTGTAGACTCATATTGTCTAAAATGTAATAAATCGATGATTACTTGTAACCAAGTGACCGGAAACGGTTATATCACACTTGTCTGCCCACAGGTTTCACACAGACATTATTCTCGTTATCTGTCGTATGAGTATGCAAACTCCGTGTCTTATCGGAGTTTTAAACCGATAGCGCTGACCACGCCTATAACCATAAATCTGGATAGCACTCCTTGTAGTTGTGATATTTATCACCTACGGGGTGATTTGATAAAATCAGATATCTGCTACTTAGCAGAAAAATCAAGAAAGAAAGAAAGAAAAGTGCGATAATTGACAGCATATACATGTAATAAAAATCAGTACCCCAAATGTACCGATACTGCAGGAGAGAACCAAAGATCGATAGAGGTCGTCCATTTCGTCACAATGGGGATGTTATGATGATGATGATGATGGTGGTGATAATGAGGATGATGATGGTAGTGGTGGTAATGATGGTGGTGGTGGTGATGATGAAGATGATGGCGGTGATGATGATGATGGTGATGATCATGATGATAGTGGTGATGATGATGATGATGGTGGTGGTGGTGATGATGATGAAGATAGTGGTGGTGAGGATGACGGTGGTTGTGATGATGATGACGGTGATGGTGATGATGAAGATGATGGTGGTGGTGACGATGATGGTGGTGGTTATGATGATGGTGGTGGTTATGATGATGATCGTGATGATGATAATGGTGGTGATGATGATGGTGGTGGTGATGATGATGATGATGATGATGGTGATGATGATGATGATGATGGTAGTGATGATGATGATGTTAGTTGTGGTGATGATGATGGAGGTGATGGTGATGGTGGTAGTGATGATGATAATGACGGTGGTGGTGATGATGATGATGGCGGTGGTTATGATGATGGTGGTGATTATGATGATGATGGTGGTGATGATGATGATGGTGGTGGTGGTGATGATGATGGTGGTGGTGATGATGTTGGTGATGATGATCATGATGATGGTGGTGGTGATGTTGATGATGGTAATTAAAATAATGATGATGATAATGATGATATATTTATTCCCCATGTCAGCATCACAGACCTCCAGCTTCACGTGACTTCTGCATAGGCTAGGATTGGACGATGCCACTGACAGTTTTAACAATCACCTAGTTCAAGCACGCGCATCTCGTAAGGTAGCACACTCAAGTCGTGAAGCAGTGTTCACTTGTGATATCTGTGCGCATGAGGAACTCCAGGTAACTTATTGTTGTATGCTATCTTACATTCATTATTTAGCTTATATGTGTGTTGTTTTATTTGACTGAAGTTGTTCTGTTCAGCTGCTAGATGTTAACGTTGTCTTTCATGCTGCAGCATCATCATTATTATTATTTTCCTTCACGTTCCTCGATGAACATGGAGCCACGACCTCAGCTAGTCCGCTTGTATGAAGCATGCAGTAAGCTTTCACGTGCTCCTGTGGCAATATCTTAAGCATTATGAGGTTTCCAGCCCCATGTACAACCTCATATTAGTCGCCTAGTACGACATGCCTGAGGTTGCAGTAGACCTATTTTTTCTTTGTCTCTTCAGTCACCCCCAGGAACCACATTTATTTGTTTCATTCATATTTCTTTTTAGATAACACTTCATTTTTTTTTTTGTAAATAAAATTTTACCTCGTATTGGCGAGGCGCTTCCCGTTCAACCAAGGCGGTTATATTAGGGCGCATGTCCAAATATAAAAGAACTTTAGGTCTGTGACATTTTTCTTTCACTCTTTTTACTTTAGCTTTTACTTTAGCTTTTACTTTAGCTTTTACTTTAGCTTTTACTTAGCTTTTACTTTAGCTTTTACTTTAGCTTTTACTTAGCTTTTACTTTAGCTTTTACTTTAGCTTTTACTTTAGCTTTTACTTTAGCTTTTACTTAGCTTTTACTTTAGCTTTTACTTTAGCTTTTACTTTGCTTTTTCTTTAGCTTTTTTTACTTTTACTTTAGCTTTTACTTTAGCTTTTTTACTTTTAGCTTTTACTTTAGCTTTTACTTTAGCTTTTACTTAGCTTTTACTTTAGCTTTTACTTAGCTTTTACTCAGCTTTTACTTTAGCTTTTACTTAGCTTTTACTTTAGCTTTTACTTTAGCTTTTACTTTAGCTTTTACTTTAGCTTTTACTTTAGCTTTTACTTAGCTTTTACTTTAGCTTTTACTTTAGCTTTTACTTTAGCTTTTACTTTAGCTTTTACTTTAGCTTTTACTTTAGCTTTTACTTTAGCTTTTACTTAGCTTTTACTTTAGCTTTTACTTTAGCTTTTACTTTAGCTTTTACTTTAGCTTTTACTTAGCTTTTACTTTAGCTTTTACTTTAGCTTTTAGCTTTTACTTTAGCTTTTTTACTTTAGCTTTTACTTTAGCTTTTACTTTAGCTTTTTTTACTTTTAGCTTTTACTTTAGCTTTTACTTTAGCTTTTACTTTAGCTTTTACTTTAGCTTTTACTTTAGCTTTTACTTTAGCTTTTACTTTAGCTTTTACTTTGGTTTTTACTTTAGTTTTTATTTAGCTTTTACTTTAGCTTTTTTACTTAGCTTTTACTTTAGCTTTTACTTTAGCTTTTACTTAGCTTTTACTTTAGCTTTTACTTTAGCTTTTACTTAGCTTTTACTTTAGCTTTTACTTTAGCTTTTACTTTAGCTTTTACTTTAGCTTTTACTTTAGCTTTTACTTTAGCTTTTACTTTAGCTTTTACTTAGCTTTTACTTAGCTTTTACTTTAGCTTTTACTTTAGCTTTTACTTTAGCTTTTACTTTAGCTTTTACTTAGCTTTTACTTAGCTTTTACTTTAGCTTTTACTTTAGCTTTTACTTTAGCTTTTACTTAGCTTTTACTTTAGCTTTTACTTTAGCTTTTACTTTAGCTTTTACTTTAGCTTTTACTTTAGCTTTTACTTTAGCTTTTACTTAGCTTTTACTTTAGCTTTTACTTTAGCTTTTACTTTCGCTTTTTCTTAGCTTTTTACTTTAGCTTTTACTTTAGCTTTTACTTTAGCTTTTCCTTTAGCTTTACTTAGCTTTTACTTAGCTTTTACTTTAGCTTTTACTTTAGCTTTTACTTAGCTTTTACTTTAGCTTTTACTTAGCTTTTACTTTAGCTTTTACTTAGCTTTTACTTAGCTTTTACTTTAGCTTTTACTTTAGCTTTTACTTAGCTTTTACTTTAGCTTTTACTTTAGCTTTTACTTTAGCTTTTACTTTAGCTTTTACTTTAGCTTTTACTTTAGCTTTTACTTTAGCTTTTACTTTAGCTTTTACTTTAGCTTTTACTTTAGCTTTTACTTTAGCTTTTACTTTAGCTT
Source organism: Oreohelix idahoensis (assembly GCA_024509875.1). Taxonomy (NCBI): domain Eukaryota; kingdom Metazoa; phylum Mollusca; class Gastropoda; order Stylommatophora; family Oreohelicidae; genus Oreohelix; species Oreohelix idahoensis. The sequence goes on from JAMPIV010001586.1 coordinate 763,436, forward strand.
TTACTTAGCTTTTACTTTAGCTTTTACTTTAGCTTTTACTTTAGCTTTTACTTAGCTTTTACTTTAGCTTTTACTTAGCTTTTACTTTAGCTTTTACTTTAGCTTTTACTTTAGCTTTTACTTAGCTTTTACTTTAGCTTTTACTTAGCTTTTACTTTAGCTTTTACTTTAGCTTTTACTTTAGCTTTTACTTTAGCTTTTACTTTAGCTTTTACTTAGCTTTTACTTTAGCTTTTACTTTAGCTTTTACTTAGCTTTTACTTTAGCTTTTACTTAGCTTTTACTTTAGCTTTTACTTAGCTTTTACTTAGCTTTTACTTTAGCTTTTTTTTACTTACTTTTTTAGCTTTTACTTTAGCTTTTCCTTAGCTTTTACTTTAGCTTTTACTTAGCTTTTACTTAGCTTTTACTTTAGCTTTTACTTTTTACTTTAGCTTTTTTACTTTTAGCTTTTACTTTAGCTTTTTCTTTAGCTTTTACTTTAGCTTTTACTTAGCTTTTACTTAGCTTTTACTTTAGCTTTTACTTTAGCTTTTACTTTAGCTTTTACTTTAGCTTTTACTTTAGCTTTTACTTAGCTTTTACTTTAGCTTTTACTTAGCTTTTACTTTAGCTTTTACTTAGCTTTTACTTTAGCTTTTACTTTAGCTTTTACTTAGCTTTTACTTAGCTTTTACTTAGCTTTTACTTAGCTTTTACTTAGCTGACAGATGATAAAAGGTCAAGGATCCCTTTTACACGCCCATTGAGGCATATTGGGAATATGGTGTTAGGCCCATATTTTCTTGACCATCGGCACACTAGGGGTGATGTGGTCAGCATCACGCCGGCCTCCTTAACCTTCCCAGAGTTGCTCTAAGCTGACAAAACCTGAAATAAATGCTTTGTTATCCGACCTTTTATGGTATTTGTTGTCACCTGCTACCATAATAGTCCATCGCTGCGTAGTGATTTTTTGTTTCTTTGTTGTTGTCTTGATGAGCTACAGTTTCCGCAGTTACAAAAGCTTAAGCAGACGAAACAATATCAGAGTAATCTGTTTGTAGATAAACTTATAAATACCTTTATGTGCATACTATTGATTTATTTATATATAGATAAACTATCCAAGCGTTTCAGTTTCAAGAGCAAGCGCAATTATGAATGAAGTACACTTTTCTAATGAGTAATCTTTACCATAAGCCTAGCAAATTATTGAGTGACCTCCCATTAAAGACCGTGATAGACCGTACATTTGCAAAGATTTGCAAGGATAGGCTACTCTATAATTTGCCAGGCTAATGGTAAAGATTACCTTCTAATATCTTATTTCACGTGTTGGTTTAGAAGTTCTATTGTTGTGTGCCCCATGATGTCGTAAAACAATGAAAAGTGTCTCGACAGCTCCATAATATCTGATGTACCACAGCAGTATTTTAAAAAAAAAAAAATCATTTTCCTAATGATTATTTTATGTTACATTGGCTTTCTTTGTAAATTTTTAATTTATGCGCTTTATTTTATGATCTCACTACTTGTGGGGACATTTAATTGTTCAATACTATCATTTGTTTCCCCTAAGAGTTGGGCGTCGTTTTGGCAAGGCTCTTCCTTCAACCTTAGCCACAAGCACTGTAGTTATATTATGGCGCATTTCCCAAAATAACAATCGTCTTTGCGAGATTCTAAATACTACAGGCAAGTAACCAGTCAAAACATGGCAAGAAATAAGTATGCTGTGTTCTTTCTGCCGCATGTCCTGATGACGGCACTTAATCTCTTCTGGTCATTTCATTCCTTTCAACTCTTTTTCAACTTCATTGGATCTTTTTTCATCAAACTTATCAGGCCTTATGAGCAATGCACCAAAATAAAAGAATTTTGTCCCCTGCTGACTGGGAGATTTGAGAAGCATGGTCACTAGCGTGCGGGTCTGCAAAGGTCCCGAAAACCGAACAACTCAGTGGACATGAAAAGGCGTAAGACCCGCAAACGGTCGCGTTTCCTCGTCTATCCGCGGAAAGTTGGGTCATAAATGAGTGCAAAGGAATACTAATTAAGTAGTTCTCTCCGGAATAAAAAAAAAATCTGAAGATACACATCGACCATCATGAAAGCATTTCGGTCGCCTCTGTGTAGACGAGCAAAAGATACATGAGTGAAGGGACCTCAGGGGCCGTTGTGGTGGATTAACACCGGGGAGGTTATTGATGGTAAATAAATGAAAATATAAGTGTCAACAGCGTGAGGTCAAGCTATGTAAGACCCTGAGTCTAATAGTTAAAAATGGTGTTGATGAGTTCTCAGGAGACCTAACGCTACCTCCCTCAGATCTCACGCTGTGCAATATTTTTATATCTATTGGGTGATGTTTTATATGGCTACGTGTCTAGGGTAATGCAAATGTAGTGATAAATGCCTGAAAAACACACATACAACGTTAACTTAATGAAAATTAAATCAACAAGACTGGGGTTAAAGTTATAATATTATCTTACAATTTTAATTTCTTGTACCTGAACTCTTTTGGGACAGGAATGTTTAAATCTTAAAATGAAATGTGTTTATGTACAGCATTAAATAAATATGAAGGACATCTTGTCCATAAATGTCACTACTATAATGTTTATAGAATTTTATTCCCTGCTGAAACAATACTGTCCTTTGAAAGGTCACTACTTGGAAGGACTGAGTGTCTCATCATATCACAAAACAGTCTATAGTAGCATGTGGAGAATACAACGTGATGAATTGACATAAGCCCGCAATCTTATGGCTTATCTTGTGGTTCCTTTGAAGATATATGACTTGCTGGAAAATACACACTCGTTCACTACAGTGTTCTCTGGAGGCAGATAAGACTTTAACATTCAAGCAACCAGCATGGTGCCTCGAATCTCTGCAGCTCCAGGTTATGGCTCACTGGGTAATATATGACTCAACCCTGCAACAAGAGGAACAGGCCTCCCTAAGTACTCTATATACATACGCGTATCTCCACAACTATTAATTAAACATCATTAAACATGTGTTGTGATCAGATAAAGAGCTAACCAAAATAGCTACAGTCCCTATTTTTTAATTGTGACTGCTTCATACTCAGGGGGTATCTTCTTCTCCCCACATGGTTTCAACGCCCCTGTCACTTTAAACCTTCGTTATCTTCAGCTGGGATACACTCTTTCTTTTTCTCTCTCTAGTGATCTGTTAATTCTTTTCATATGAAATCCTAGTTATTTTTAAAGTTATTGGAACACTGATGTCTGCCGAAGACTGCCAGTGGCTTCCTGGTCTTACAGTCGTAATATTTTATATATCCATTTTCCAACACAATGTACTTTCATTTGCTTCATAAGTCTACTTAGGCATGCCTGTGCTCCTAGTATGTCGCAAGCTTCCACAAAGGCAAATGTCGCACAACCAAAATTTGTGGGCGCCCTATCTGGGTTGGCCTCTACATATTAATAATAATATATATATATACATCAATAAAATTGTTCATCTTACCGCAATCAATGAAATATTTCACAAGTATAAGGTTAACTAGCGATCAATGGCACAAGTTCAGATCGCCGACTTCCAAACCGCAAAGGCAATTGGTCATTAATTGCTCTGCGTCTGCTCTTAACCCTTCTTGGAGGAAATATTTTTTCAAGTGGCACTTATGCTTAGCAAAGCGTTCGTTTTATCCCCTCTCTTCCTAGGCTAACCTCAACCAATCAAATCAAGTTAAGCCAATTTGACTTTCATTCAAAACGCGTTTAGAAAATGTAACATCCGAAGATTTTCAAAGTTGAGCGGTTACCACTGTGTATGTCTGTCTGTCTTCAATTTTTATGTTCTTCGATATCTCCGTTATTATTGAAGTGATTTTAAAAATTGAAAGTGATTATTAACCGGACAATTGTCCTTTATCTAGCCAGTATGGTTTCATTTCCTTCTTTATCCTAGTTTTTATCTTTGTACTTTTCTTCTTTCTTTATTCAGAACAACATACTTTTACTCTCAAGCAAGATAACATATTATAGGGATTAATAGGGTATTCCCATAAACAATATTATCGTTTCTGTCCTTTCCTTTTATTTATCCTCTATTAGAATACATTATCTACGTTTTCTTGCCCCTTTCTCTGCCCTGCACACAATTGGTTTGCTAGTTTCAGTTTCACAATGCACAAGTAGGTTATATTTTTTCCATGTTAATCCCCCCCCCCCCCCTTTTCCTCTCTCGCCCGTTCTTTGAAAACGAAACAACGCGTTGGCCGGCTGCCAAACTGTCTAATGGTCGTTTTAAATATTAGGACGGGTAACGAAAATGCCTGTGGTTTTTTGGGGGGTGGGTATCATCGCTTGGCGTTAATAGATTCAAGTCGCTAGCCGCTCGCTTGCGTTTTGAAAAAGGCGCCGTCCTTGAGAAAATTTTTCCCTACTGTAATTTATTACTAGATTATTTGTCGAACTGTAGTTATTTTTAGACAACAACCTTCACCAAGTAATAGGACGGATGGGTAGAAGGTTTAGGGGGAAGGATATCCCTTTTCCACTATAATAGAAAAATATTCAAATATTGCGTCCAATTCTTAGTAACAGAGTGACCTTTGTCCTTAACGATTTTCAAATATACTAGTGGGGTTAAAAGTGGTAAAACTACTTTACTAAATTTCGAATCGAGGAATTGAGCGGGAGGGATAATACGGAGTGACTTTATCACAGCCGTCTAAATGAAGATTGACACAGACGGGGGTCTGGAATTTTGCGTTAGACTCAAGGCAAATAGAAGAGGGCGGGGACAGAAATCAGAGATACGAAAATGCGCGTTTTGGCAGGCTGATTGGCAGGAAATTCTGAGTCAACTTATCACAGTGTCATTCTTTTCATGCCTTCTCCGTAGTGTTTTTGAGTCTCCTTTTACTTTCACCCTGGGGGTTCTAAACAAGGACAGTCTTGTAATACTATCAACTGTTTTAACCCACGTGTGTTCCGAACATTCTCACTGTCACAATCACATCTTTCACTGTGTCACCAACACACGGAAGTATTGCGGGGTCATCGATTTTCCTTCACTGCTTCAGTACGAATCGATGGAGCGATATAGTGTAGCTTTGTTGTAGTTGTTGTTTAACTAGGGCTGCTGGGTTTTTCTCTTTTCTAGAGACAATACCAAGTTGAAGAATCCTTGGCATTTTCCACTTTGTAGATCTAGGCATTGTCTGTGACTTTTCTGCCCATTCCGAAACTTGTTGAGTCGGGTCACAAGCTCCAGACTCTTTCCCGGGTGCCAAGCTAAAAATAGAAACCCTGCCACCTCTCATGTAAAACAAATTGAGTCAGAAACCACACTTTCATAAATATTTGTGCACTAGGTACTTTTTCGAGTAACTTTGTAACAGTTTAATGCAAGAGGGACAACTGCAATGCTGACACCGTGTTCAGTAAAGGATGGAACAATGAAACCAAAGAAAAGCTTATCTATCAGACATTTATTTAGTCTTCTTGTACCAAACTTTATTACGCTTTCACTCACTCACATAAATATGTATCGACTGGTTATCCCCCAACTAAATTACACGACATGAAAACGTGGCTCACTTTTGCTAACTAATTTGCTAGCGACAAAAGATTCACACTAATGCGATGTTCATTATCAGCGTCCTCGTAAAACTGCTCTACTGTCTAAAAAAAAAAAAAAACTGCTGTAACAAACGAGCGTTTGTGAAATACCTGTAGAACATTTTCGCTCTTGCCATTTAGTAAAAGTCTCACTGTGCTGGTTTTTTTGCCGTTTTATTTGGGGTTTATATTATTATTATTGCATATTCTACTTTTATTTATTCTACAATTTCACCCTATTTTTGTGTTGTATATGTATTCATGTATGTGTATCTTGTGTGTATTTGTATTTATGTAAGTGTGTATATTGTGATTGCATGCATGCATACATGTATGTATATATGTATGTACTTACGTACCTACGTTTGTATGTATGTAAGTATATACGTACGTACCTACGTACGTATTATGTATGTATGTATTTGTGTATATATATATATATTTAGGTAATGTCCTATTACTCGTACCTTTTTGCTCCGCAGTGAATATGTGTAGTTAAGTGTTCTTTCGTAGCAGTTAGGGTTAGGTTTAGGGTTAGGATTAAGGTTAGGATTAGGGTTAGGATTAGGGACGTACGTACGTACGTATGTATGTATGTATGTATGTATGTATGTATGTATGTATGTATGTATGTATGTATGTATGTATGTATGTATGTACGAATGTATGTATGTACGAATGTATGTATGCAATAGTTTCCGTGTAGTTTCCAGAAGTCTCTGTGGAGACACAGAAAGAAGCGGATTACTACCCCCTGAGCCGTGTCGTAAAGTCAACTAATCTGAGTTCACGCACTAGCTAGCAACCCCATCAAGTAGAGCAGGTTGACACAGCAACCACCCTACAAGAGCATGTTCTTTGACACAAGCTTCCAGTTAGCAGTGGTGGCTTCATTCTCTGTGAGTAGCCACAAGTAGATGTGGCTATTTGTTTTACATGATGTGTTTGTCAGCCTCAAGCACAATCTCATATTAGTCGCCTCTTACAGCCATATTTAAGATATATTCAATTACAATAAAGGTACTGTAAAAAAGATTCAGTAAACCGAAGACTCAGAGCCCATCAAACATTACAGCGTAAAAAGGAAAAAATTACAGAGCTTGGGCAATGGTACACCATATGTACAATGAATCAATAAATACTCTCTAGCTCCACCAGGAGCATAGGCCTTCAGCAAACACGTGCCATGTCTTCCTGTCACGTGACATCTGCGCAAGTTCTTTCCATGTCTTCCTTATCATTTTCACCTCTGTCTTCAGCTCTCTTCTCCATGTGTTTGTTGGTCTACCCTTGTCTCTCTTTCCCTGTGGATTCCAGAACAAGGACTGTCTTGTAATGCTATAAACAGGTTTCCTCAATGTGTTTCCTATCCATCGCCAACGTCTTCTTATCAAATAAACACTACAGAAATGATGTCATTTCTGATATAAAAAACATTAAAGAAACATTTTCTTAAACAGTTTAGATAGAAAAAAAGGAAAAAGATAACGATTAAAGCTTAACACTTACTCTCGTTCCTATTGATGTCTTGTATACCGGAAGGGCCATTCTTGATTAATAATTCAGATGACATTAATTGGATGATGCGGGAGAAGAAGATACTGTTAAATATGATGAGCCTGGTGTTGGAGAAGAAGAACCTGGTGCTGGAGAGAATGGACCTGGTGCTGGAGAGTCAGGGTTTGATTCTGCTGCTGGAGAGTGGGAGTTTACTTCTGGAGTCAATTTCTTGAAGTAGACATTAAGGGAGGTTTGAACAGAGCGTTTCTTTTTCTCATTATAAATGTCTTTGTAGCAGCTGAGGCCGTCGGTAACTGTCCGGTAAAGTTTGGTGAACCTCTCTGCATTATGATCTTGCTCCTCTAGCTTTGTAATACCTGCACAAGGCAAATTTAAGCCAAATAACACGAATAACACACACAACACTGTGTTAACAGCACCGTGATCAAACTTAAAATGGCGACGGCGTTGTCCTTCCTCGATCCGACGAACCGCTGATGACGCGCAATGTTTTGATGCGCGTTGCAAAGTACTGCAGTGCGTCCGTTCGCTATTATGAACCATTGTATGTAACTCTAATTTTTAATATAATAGGCTTTATGGCGGTCGGTTCGTAACTAGGGATGTTTGTGTCGGATGATCGTAATCCGGGGACGGCCTGTAGATATATATGTGTGTGTGTGTGTGTGTGTGTGTGTGTGTGTGTATATATATATATATATAACCGCGCCATCTTGTCATCGTCATTGTCTCAGTGGTTCACTGCCTTTTTACCACATTATCTTCAAGAAGAAGATTTATTACTAGGCCACAATAAAGCCTAGAAATCGTTGTGTGTTATATTTGTGTTTTCGCTCCTTCTAGGGCATCTAAGGCGAGTGTTATTTAAGTGGCCAAATTACTGCGCGCGCGGACTAAGTTGAGTGATTAGGCTTAGCGGCTTATATAAAGAAGTGCCTAAGCGTGCGAAAGACCAGATTTTACGTTGGGATAACCACAATCATACCATTCGAACTACAAGACACCAACGTCCTTTTCAGGACGCCACTACTCGAGATAAGATCGCGTTATCGTCAAAATGCCCAGACATAGGCCACACGCTAAAAAGAGGAAGGTCTACACCAGCCCACCAGCGCAGAACAGCCAGGGTAATCGCAATATCACAATCAACAATGACAGACAGCCAGAGAGCAAGACTGCCCCAAGTACTCGTGCCGGGACCGGCCCTTCTATAACTCCGGACACGACTGAGTTAGCTGTGACATGCGTCGACCCGACTGAGAGTCAGAGTGGCCCGACCCCTTGCCTAGATAAAGAAGACCCAGAACATAAAGAAATATGTAGAGCGTTACGACAGCTGGAGAAAAGAAAACAAGCGCTTCTATCCAGGCTGCACCCACCCGACTCGTCAGCAGTAACCCGGTCTATGACAGAGAAGCCGCACGATGCCGAGATGACAGCCGACCCACCTGCAAGCACTATGAAGGAAGTGATAGAGGCAGATCCTCAACACAGACAGGTACAAGAGGAAGATGTCGCAGAGACAATTTTAGATGCACTTCGAAGACTTGAAGACGGAGACGAGTCCCTTAGGCTCACTCTTCAAGAAGCAACAGTAGAAGTAGCTCCAGACGTGCTGGACATCGAAACCACTGAGAAGCAAGCTACCATTCCTGATCCTGAGGAAAAAAACAGCTGACAACTCAAAGGCTCAGACGCAAGATATCACACCGAATAACCAAGAACAAGATTCGAACCAAGCCTGTAGAAGGAAACAAAGACCAAACACTAAAAATACAAGCTACTCAGAAACGATACAGGAGAGGATTGTTAAGATCACCCAGACGTCAGGAAGTGAGGTCTCACTCAGGGCCCTACCCGACAACAAAGTGATCAACATCCTCGAGGTGATAACTGGACGGAGAGGTATCGCCAAAGTAGGGAGGCACGAAAAGGGAGTAGTGCTTTCTCTCAACAACACAGACAAAACAACCTCGCTGATGATCGAACTGGAATCCGGTCCAAAGGAAATCCAGTTGCCCCACCAAATAAAAGTGGTGGTGGAAAAGTACAAGACAACAAAGAAGTTGGTCATCAGAGGGGTGGATACAAGATGTTCCGAAGGCGACGTCCACAGACGCCTTCAAGCTGAAAACACAAATCTTAAAATCACGCAGGTCGAAAGGCTAAAAACCTGGGCCAAGAAAGATACCAATCTGATGATAGTCACGGTAGAAGGATCGACAAGACCCGAGAGACTGACGCTCGAAACCACAACCAAAAAGACAGAAGCCTATATCCCTCCGGTGATGCAGTGCTCCAACTGCCAGCAGTTCTCGCACACAAAAAAGACGTGCAGGAGAGATGCAGTTTGCCGGTATTGTGCGGGTAGTCACCAATATGGCGACTGCCCCAGGGCAAAGGAGGACCGCAACTACAAAGAAACTAACGAAAACCGTATCTGTGCAAACTGCCACGGAAACCACGGGGCAAGGTACAGAGGATGCCCTGTGTTCCAGGAAACTAAGAGCATCTTGAAGGAGGCCGTGTCTAAAAACATACCCTTCAAAGAGGCCAAACACAGAGTGAATGCGGATGCTACAGAAAAAACAGCGCACGATTGACAGAACACAGCTACACAAGCTGACCGCTGAAATCAACGAAATGAAAAGGAAACAGCAGAACGAAAGCAGAAACAAGCAGGATCCCGTAGACGACAAGGACAGCGGTGAAGACATAATAGATATGCAGAGCGCCAGAGAAATGTTACAGAGCGCCCAGGCAATGCTACAGGAAACAAAATCCATCAAACACGAGATAGAAGTTGACATCGCCAAACTCACAGAGCTAAAGGCAGAGAACGAACAAATACTCAAAAGAATTGAAACAACCATCAAACACGAGATAGAAGTTGACATCGCCAAACTCACAGAGCTAAAGGCAGAGAACGAACAAATACTCAAAAGAATTGAATCAGAGAGAAGGATCGTTGAGGATATCCTTACAAAAACTAGAGAACAAAACAAAGAAACGAAAGACAAAATGAAAATCGACATCGTACAGCAAATGTTACTCAATCAAGACAGAGCATTAGCAGCCAGAAACGCTAGAACAGCTACTACCAACGATAATTGAAAAAGCACTGTCACAGATACAGGAGAGCAAGAAGACAAAAGCAACAGAAACTAGTAGCGTAGAAACACACAAAACTAAACGAGCCAGATAGTTGAGGCAGGACATAAAAAACACCATGAGAGCGACACGGCACCACAAACGGACAAAGAGGAATCCAGACAGCCAGCAAGTGGTCCTTTTCAGGACCAGTCACCTCCAGGACTACAAACGAGATACCAGTGAAGACGATAACACCCTATATACCCCAATTATAACCAAACTTCAGGTTGAACAGGGTATCACAGCAACATAGTAGAAGAAAACAACAACAACAACAACAACATGCGAAAGACCCTTTACACTGAAACCAACAGAGTAGTCATCAAAGGGATAGACACAAGCCTGTCAGACACAGAGGCCCTCAGCTACATCCAGGCCGAAAACCCTCGGTACAGATTCACACACGCAGAAAGGCTTAAGTCCTGGAACAAAGAGGACACCAGACTGATAATAGTGACTCTACAAGGGAAAACAGTCCCGGAAAACATCACTATCCAGAATAGACCTCGAAGAACACATGCCTACATCCCACCAGTGATGCAGTGTTCAAAGTGCCAGGGATTTTCTCACACAAAAAACACGTGCAGAAAAGAGACGGTCTGCAGATACTGTGCGGGCAGCCACGAATACAAAGACTGCCCAAAGGCAAAACAAGACCGCGACTACAAAGCACCAAATAACAATAGAAAATGTTCCAACTGCCTCGGAAAGCACGGAGCACGATACAGAGGGAGTCCCGAATACCAACAAACAAGGCAAATAATTACAGTTGCCGTTGGAAAGGGGATATCGTACCAAGAGGCAAAAAAACACACTGATTTCAAGTACTCAAGGTAATACGCGCCAAGACAGCCTAACAGAACAGGTCAGACAGCTCACGACTGAGGTGAAAGATCTAAAACAGCAACTGCGAAAGGAGAGAGAAAACCGGCACCCACACAAAGACAGAACATCAACGGCCAGATGTGAAGAAATCCCTGATAGCTCGGAAAGCGCGAAACAACAACAATTCATGAACGACATGAAAATAATACACCAAGACATGAAAAGAATTCAACAGCAGGTAGAAGAAGATATCAAGAAGCTGATAGAACTGAAAGAAGGAAACGAAGAGGTACTGAAGAGAATAGAAGCAGAAAGAACGATCATTGAAGAAATAACATCAAACACAAAAGATATTAAAACGAACGACCAACCAGACGAAGAAGTCATCGAGGAAACGCTGGAAAAGCTACTCCCAACAATTATAGAAAAAGCGCTATCTAAGATACAAGAGCAAAGAAAGACACAAGAAACAGAAACAAGGAGGGCAAAAGCACACAAAACCACACAAGACAGATAGTGAGGCAGGACATAAAAAACACTATAAGCGGCAAGGCACCACAACCGGACAAACAAAGAGGAATCCAGACAGCCAGCTAGTGGTCCTTTTCAGGACCAGTCCTTTTCAGGACTAGGAAAGTGACACCAGCGAAGATATCAACACACTATATACCCCAATATAACCGTTTGTAACCCTTCATTGGGTTTTGGTTGAACAGGGTATCACAGCAAAATAACAGACGGAACTAACTAACTAACTGCGAAAGACCCTCAGGATCGAAGACAGCACTATATTAAATCGAGCGTCCTTTTCAGGGCGAACACAGCCGTCGGATTTCACTAAAATGACTCGTACCAAGCCACAAGCGAAAAAGAGGAAAGTCTATAGAAGCCCTCAAACACTTGTCAGCAGCATCAAACAAGAACCATCAAAGAACAAACAGTCAACCAGAGAGCACGAATACTCCAACTATTAGCGTCGTGGCCAGTCCTCCTCAGAAGACGAACAACGCAACCTTTGTCACTACGACCGATGAGCGTCCCAAAGCTTCGAAGGCAGAAGACAACCAAGCTCCGAAACCAGACATAACAACATCACCGCTAAAACAAGATGTCGAGGCAGTGACCCCATTGTGCAATGACCAGACAGCATCTGCAAAACACGGCCACAAAACATCGACGACAGAACCCGACAAAGCAAATCCACCGCCAAAACGAGATGTCATCATAGTCGAGTCTCCATCACGCAGTGCCCAGGCAACTTCGGTAAAACGAGATCAAAGACAGGCAATGAAGCAGAATGTGAACCCGTCCCGCAGACCACACGCTCAATCTGAGACAGAAGTTGGAACGTGCCAACTTCGCAAGCAACAAAATTCCGTTTCTAACGTGGTACTACAGGAGAGGATAATTAAGATCACTCAGACGTCGGGAAGTGAGGCCACACTCAGGGCCCTACCCGACGATAAAGTGATCGGTATCCTAGAGGCAATAACGGGCAAGAGGAGCATTAATAGAGTTGCAAGGCACGAAAAAGGTGTTATAATATCGCTAAATAACACGGAAAAGACAACAGAACTGATGGTCGAACTAGAGTCCGGTCACAAAGAAATCCAGCTGCCACACCAAATGAAAGTTACTATGGAGATCTTCAAGAAGACCAAAAAGATAGTTGTAAGAGGGGTCGACAACAGTCGATCGACACAAGAAGTCCACAGCCGCCTACAAACAGAGAACAAGAATATAACAATAACACAAGTGGAAAGACTGAAGACATGGGACAAGAAGGACACCAACTTGGTTATCATAACTATTGAAGGGTCTTCAAGACCAAACCAACTTAACCTAGACGATAGATGTCGAAAAACAGAAGAGTACATTCCTCCTGTTATGCAGTTCTCAAACTGCCAACAATTCTCGCACACTAAGAAAACATGCAGGAGAGAGGCAGTTTGTCGATACTGTGCGGGAAGTCACACTTACAATGAATATCCTCATGCAAAAAATGATGATAACTATAAAGTGAGCAACTCCAACAGAACCTGCGCAAACTGTCTTGGGAACCATGGAGCAAGATACCGTGGCTGTCCGAACTTCTACGAAACAAAGGCCATACTGAAGGAATCTGTAACCAAAAACATCTCCTTCAGAGAAGCAAGAAACAGAGTGGCTTCAGGTGGCATGGCAAAACAGGAGCAGCACACAAGAGCCCAGCTTGTAAAATTAACCACAGAGATGCGAGACTTAAAACAACAACTCAAAATCGAGACGAACAAGCAACACAACGAAGACTCAGATTCCATAGGAGACGAAACATTAGGAGCCTTACAGAGCGCCCAGTCAATGTTACAGGAAATGAAATCCATCAAACACGAGATAGAAGTCGACATCGCCAAACTCGCAGAAC
>JAMPIV010001587.1:0-79847 GCA_024509875.1 Oreohelix idahoensis
AATATTTGCTGGATGGCAACAGATCGCCGCGCCATACTATTCAAACATGGTGCACGGTGGTACGCAAATAATTAAACATACAATCAACTTAGAAACACTCAAAAGTTCGTCTATACTAGACTCACGTATGAGGATCTCAAACATTTAACTTCCCAGCGAAAATAACTTAACAATGAGTTATTATATAACTATACAGGAAGATGAGTTATTATATAACTATACAGGAAGATGAGGTATTATATAACTATACAGGAAGATGAGGTATTATATAACTATACAGGAAGATGAGGTATTATATAACTATACAGGAAGATGAGTTATTATATAACTATACAGGAAGATGAGTTATTATATAACTATACAGGAAGATGAGTTATTATATAACTATACAGGAAGATGAGTTATTATATAACTATACAGGAAGATGAGTTATTATATAACTATACAGGAAGATGAGTTATTATATAACTGTACAGGAATATGAGTTATTATATAACTGTACAGGAATATGAGTTATTATATAACTGTTCAGGAAGGTGAGGTATTATATAACTTTACAGGAAGATGGGTTATTATATAACTATACAGGAAGATGAGTTATTATATAACTATACAGGAAGATGAGGTATTATATAACTTTACAGGAAGATGAGTTATTATATAACTATACAGGAAGATGAGTTATTATATAACTATACAGGAAGATGAGTTATTATATAACTATACAGGAAGATGAGGTATTATATAACTATACAGGAAGATGAGTTATTATATAACTATACAGGAAGATGAGTTATTATATAACTATACAGGAAGATGAGTGATTATATAACTATACAGGAAGATGAGTTATTATATAACTATACCGGAAGATGAGTTATTATATAACTATACGGGAAAATGAGGTATTATATAACTATACAGGAACATGAGGTATTATATAACTATACAGGAAGATGAGTTATTATATAACTATACAGGAAGATGAGTTATTATATACAGGAAGATGAGTTATTATATAACTGTACAGGAAGATGAGTTATTTTATAACTATACAGGAAGATGAGTTATTATATAACTATACAAGAAGATGAGTTATTATATAACTACACAGGAAGATGAGTTATTATATAACTATGCAGGAAGATGAGTTATTATATAACTACGCAGGAAGATGAGTTATTATATAACTGTACAGGAAGATGAGCTATTATATAACTGTACAGGAAGATGAGGTATTATATAACTATACAGGAAGATGAGGTATTATATAACTATACAGGAAGATGAGGTATTATATAACTATACAGGAAGATGAGGTAATATATAACTATACAGGAAGATGAGGTATTATATAACTAACTATATAGGAAGATGAGGTATTATGGAGTACCCTTTAAGTTCATTAACCTAATAAAGGAAACATGAAGATATGAAGAATTCTTCCTGAAGGACAACTTACAGAACCCCTTGAAACAAAAAATGAAGTGCAGCTGGGATACCTCATGTCACCACTTCTTTTCTTACTATGTACGTACTGGATTATAATAACAACAACAAATCAACGAACAGAATTGGAATTCAGTGACTCTGGCAATGCAGCTTGATAATTTAGATTTTGCAAGCAAATTCCTGTCCCGTTACTATAACCAGATAAGACGTAACATTCACATACTTGATAAGAGTACATAGCAGTTGGTTTAGAAAGTACACAGAGAAAACAAATCTGTTATGAGAATAAATGTGACTAAAGTTATCCAGATTGCACTGGGAGATACATTCCTACAAGATGTGGAATCATAAGTATATTGTAGCAGCAGTATAGACAAAGCTGGAGGAAGGAATAATGATATCAGAATAAGAATTCAAAAGGCAAGAGTAGCTTTCATTTCATTAGGAATTAGGAGATCAAAAGAAATCAGGTGCAACACAAAAATAAAAATCTTCAACTCAAATGTCAAGTCAGTCCTGTTGTACAGCTGTGAAACATGGAGAACATCAAAAATGACAACCAAGAAGATACAGATTTTCATAAGTGGATGATTTTACAAAATAGAAGGATTGAAATGGAATGACAAGATCACTTGTGTGGAGCTAAAGAAAGGGCCAAACAGGAAGTGAGAAGATGACACTAGCAGAATATTAGACATACTTTGGGAGAACTAGTTGATGGCATAGCCGGGCACTCTCGGTTCTGGAATCCCCAGAGAAAGAGAAATGTACTAAGACCAGAAGATACATAGAGAGGAGTTATGGAAACAGACATGAAAGGAATAAAGAGGGCACAGGACAGGAGGACTTGAATTGTATTTGCTCCATAGTGAGCTGAAGAGCAATGGTGATGATGGTGAAACATATTAAGGTAATCTAACAGCAAGGAGGAATAAAGCTTGGGAGATCATTGTAAAAACATAAATAGATAAGTAAACATTTGAAGGGATGTGTTAGGGATTTACTTATAACAAATTCATTTTGCGTCATTTTTGGATGGTCATAATTAAGTATCACTGAGATGCTTAACTAGTGGAGTCATTGGTCATTTGATAATAAAATACATCATAAAACACTTTGCTCACAGTGTCTTTATTCTGTCTGGTTTTAGGTCGATATGGTTTTTGCATCCTTTATCCGAGATGCTGCTGGTATTAAGGAAATTAGAAAAGTCCTAGGCCCTAAAGGAGCAAACATCCAAATCATTGCCAAGCTAGAAAACCACCAGGGAATCCGCAAGTAAGCTTTTTTATGCTTGTCGATTCTTTTTTCACACATGCATGTTCTTGGAGCTACAGAGTTGTTTTTCCTAGACAGAGGTCATTCAACTTACATTTGAAAATCTGTCCAGCAAACTAATTCCTTCATTTATTTTATACAAATTCTGTTTACATTTGCAAGGGTAAAGATGTGAAAGAATGACATTTGACACATGCATTTTTACTTTTTTTTAATGACAAACTGTAATTCATTTTCTCATGTCTTGAAAAGATGACAAACTGTTTAATCGATGGTTCACTCACAAAATCATCCCTTCGGGAAACCTATATACACCATGCTACTGTCATGCATTTTGTAGCAGGGACAGTCAAAGCCAGGTAACTGTTGTTATAAAGTAGAGGTAAACGAAGAGTAGGAGTTATCTCCCTTAAGATTTAATGGTAGAAGTAAAACATGAGTTATTTCTTTTAGAGTTTAAAAGAAGAGTTAGTTCCCTTATTCGATTAATCTTCTTGTAGTTACGTGGGGTGGTCAGTGATAAATCGAGGAACACAGGTTTTGAGGGGACTTCGCAGATAGCCGTCAA
The DNA here is from genome assembly GCA_024509875.1 of Oreohelix idahoensis. NCBI lineage: Eukaryota > Metazoa > Mollusca > Gastropoda > Stylommatophora > Oreohelicidae > Oreohelix > Oreohelix idahoensis. The sequence goes on from JAMPIV010001587.1 coordinate 3,299, forward strand.
AGCGTTCAGATCATGAAGTAAGATTTGTGAGCAGAATAGGTGAGCTTGTCACGCAGTGTGAATATGCTGTGGGTCTTGCGTGAACATATATGCAACTCTAGTCGCCAGATACCAAAGACGAGTAATTATTTGAAGCGAGAAGAGATTTTTCTGAGCACTTTTCAAACCGTGTCAGGGTACGTAGAGTTTTGAGAAATGAGATTTTCAACCGTGTGTGATGAGCATCTGATAGTGATTTCAAGTGACAATTTATACAGATGAAGTTTTAAGTGAGAAGTAGGAAAGACCTGTGAAATATCTACACACAAGGGGTTAGGCTAGTAAAGTAATCAGGGAATGATTACAATTTCAAACAAGATTTTGAATGCAGCAACTGATAGAAATAAAATATGATGTGACACAAATCTGCGAGATACATTTTAAGGAGCTAATAATGTCTATAACCAGTGAAAAGGTTCCAAGAGTTGAACTGAAATGTTGTGTGATGTAGAGAAGCATTGAGCAAGTGAGTGGAAGCTTGTGAAGAGTAACATTTAGTGATATGAACATTTTCTACATACGATTATATATACTGTATTTTGATGTATTAAACTGTGGAAACAAGAGCCAACGTTTGCATCACATTAATCACATATATGTCATAGTATCATAATGTTGTTGTCAGGTTGAATGAAGATATGAAGGTGAAACACACCGGCTGTATTTAATGAGAGGTATCAAGACAAAGGGCTAGAGATTGAACCAACCACTATGTTAGATCATCAACAATATGTTGCTTTGTAGTACCCAAGAGGGGTAACGACCACAGTATGTTTTATTAGTTTCATTGACTGCTGACTTTGACAAAGATGCATGGAAATCCTCACTCACACACTCTCTCACACATGCACACAGTACACAAACAATACACACATATTACATAAATTATATGTTTTTTTCATGCTAAAAAAAAGACCCAACCATAAGTGAGGATCTGTGTTTCTTGTCTGTGGGCTTTATACTACTATACTAGTCATGCTTAATGCAGAGACAAGTTGACATAAGCGCTCAAGCTTATAACAATAACAACAGATCTTATGGATTGACAGTTGCGCTACATCACTTAACTTGATTTAGGTGACATATAAAATTAGAAAAATCCCTAGTTTGCTGTTGTGTGTTAATAATTATTTTTGAAAATGCTCAAAACAGGGTAATAACTATGGCTAATATTATCATTGTCGGTCATTGTCCGAAGATTTGTTGGGGCTTATTATTTAACTTACTTAGTCTTACTTACTTAGTCGTTCCTCTTCTACCGTGAGGTGTAGAGATTTGTAAGAGAGAGTGCCATACTATTCTATTGGCTGTCTTCCTCCTGGCTTGGTTCCATTCTAGTCATCAGGCCTTCAAAGATTGTCTAATGTTGTCCTCCCTGTGGACTATGGTCGTCCTGGAGGTCTGGATCCCTGGCTCTTAGTTTCCCATGCTTGCTGTGGTAGCCGGTCTTCTCCCATTCTGCAGACATGGCCAAACCATCTCAGTTGGGACTGCTCTACTTGGGTCTGCAAGGGTTGGGTTTTTAGGCCTTGACGTATCATTTGGTTGCGGACCATGTCTCTTCTTGTTACTTCAGACACCTTCCTCAGATACCTCATTTCTGAGGTTTGGAGCTTATTATTTAATAGAAAACTAAATGCCGTAAAGAGGGTTACAATTAGCATTTAGTATTAGGATTTTGACTTAGGATGTAGAGACAGAAAAATGATACCCTAATTTTATTTGGTGCTTTAAAAAAATAACGTTCGGCAGACACTGAGTGATACTCACTACATGTTAAAAAAACAAAACAAGGCAACAGCACAATGCAATGGTTGGAGAGTTGGGCTACTTTTTTGGTCATGAGTTGAATGACGTGACATTTTTAAAATCCCGGTTTCCAAAACATACTTGTCCCAAAAAGCATTTTGGGAAAAGGTTACGGACCTGTATGTGTAGGGTGATTGAGAAGTGGCTTCCTACTTTTAAATTGTTATTTATTCAGTTACATGCTCATTGAGGCATATTGGGAATATGATGTTAGGCCCATATTTTCTTGACCGTCGGCATACTAGGGGTGATATGGTCAGCATCACGCCGGCTGCCTTAACCTTCCAAGAGTTGCTCTGGTACCCAATTCATGAGGCTGTGTTGACCTTGGAGTCGTTAGTTGTCTAAAAAATGCCACCTCAACTGGGGATCAAACCATGGACCACCTAGCTAGGAAGCCAGTGCACTAACCACTGCGCTGCTGCAGCTCCTGTTATGTATTCACTCCTACCCTAATTTATGTGAAGACGAATGAATTGCCATTTTATTACCTAAAATGTTATGTCATATTAACATTACAACTCAGTGTGAGATTCTGCTTGTTCTACATATGATGTCATAGCAGGCAGCAATTTGTGCTGTCACTTGTGATGATTTCATAGCAGGCAGCAATTTGTGCGGTCACTTGTGATGATTTCATAGCAGGCAGCAATTTGTGCTGTCACTTGTGATGATTTCATAGCAGGCAGCAGTTTGTGCTGTCACTTGTGACGTCAGTCTTTTGGCCATTGTCAAATAAAACATATTACTCAGATGGCAGTTATTGCTTATTGTTTTGACATTTGTGTCATGTATGGCCAGAGGATACGAGAGAATATAACCATTTAAAAATAGAAAGTGACTTTTCAATCACCTTGTGAATGTATGTGTGTGAGCGTGCATGCGCTTGTATGTATTTATAAACAAATTATTCCCCTTGTTCAGCTTCATGGAAATCCTGGAAGAGACAGATGGTGTGATGGTGGCAAGAGGTGACATGGGTATTGAGATTCCTCCTGAGAAAGTATTTCTGGCACAGAAGATGATGATTGGTTGCTGTAACAGAGCAGGGAAACCTGTCATATGCGCCACACAGGTATCACTTCATGTATTATTTTGCTTTTCACAATTAACTTATAACTGCTCTACTGCTTGCTGGATTCAAGGTGAATCCTGTTGAGCTGTTCTATTTAGAAGTTTCCAAAAATGACGGCATTGTGTTTATTTTTGTTATGTTGCTAAGCAATTTTCAATTGTTGCCTTGATAAAATTATTTGATTGCTTGTACTTCCCTGATGATAAAATATTTTGATCATATAAAAGACATAACACCTTGCTGAAAGCCATAATTTAAGAAAAAGTTGAAGGCAAACGTGCTGGAGGAAGACAGCTGTATAAATGGGAAGATAACATCAAGAGGTGGACACGATAGAATCTGTCAGAGGAGTACTATCAAGGCAAATCAATAGAGAACGTGGCAGATTCATTTCAGCCGACGTTTTATGAGAAGATGACAGTTGATCAGATCAGATTTTCTTGTTAGCTTCTTTATATTTGTGTATAGGTGCCTCATGTTCTCTTTGGCTGTAGCTTCCTCTGCCTTTCTTGCCAACTTGTCAGTGTATTTCCTTTTGTCTGTTTTTACTCTCCTTTTTAATTTTTTTTTTCTCCATGCTTTATGCTAATTTCCAAGAACTTCTCCACCTACCAAATTCCAAATATTGTTTGTCTTTTACCAGTGGTCTTCTGTGTTTGCTTAAACCTGCGCCAAATCCCATATATTGTTTGTCTTTTACCAATGATCTTCTGTGTTTGCTTCAACCCCAGATTGTTGAAGTGCATTATAGTTATTGAATATTGCAACAGCTTATTTTTCTTTTGTTTCTTGGATTTTTTTGTTGAAAGATATCTCACATTCAAACATTGTTTGTAGCTGTGCATTGCTGTGTATCATCTGACTTTCAACTTTATTTTGGCTAACAGAAAATGGTGATCTGATCCCACATCTGCTGCTCTGTATACTTTGATATAATGTAATAATGATCTAACTTCATGTTTATCCATATAGATTAATTTTTATGTCCACATTGCTTTATGTATTTTTGTGTGTGAAAATAACACTTCCGCCTATTACCCACAGAAGTTTACGAATACTTATCTGCTTTTGTTCATTGTCCCAAGTTCTTGTTTTCCTATGATATCTTCAAAGCCACTTTGTCTGTTCATATCTGCATTTAGGTTACATATCATTTAATGTTCAGACATTCCAGGTACCCAGTTTGGAGGTTCTCCCAGGTGAAAGGAGGTGTCAGCAGCCCAGACTTCTTTTTGTTTTCTTTGCTATGTGTCTTGAACCTTATTGATGGAGAACCTCCTTCTGACCTGGACGATTAAGTTGTGTTAACTGCTTTGTTTGGATGGCTAGTCCTTGTTTCTGCCTGAAGTTTGTGTGGCTTATGAACATAGTCAAAATGCTGTGCAAAAATAATTATTGCTAAGGTGACTAAGAAATGTATCTACCAAAATTGAAAATGCAGAAAGAGAAAGGAAAGCAAGACAAAAATGAATCTGCTGAAGAGAGATTATCTTAGAGCAAATTGACTACACACCAACAGCAAAGAACCAGTGAGCAGCAATGTAAGCATTTGGAAACTGAAATGAAAGATAGATACTTCAAATAAATAGGCAGAGAAAAAAGCAAAATCACATAATAGCATTGATAAATGAAAAATTTGAAATTCAGGTTTGATAAATTTGCTGAATAAACTGTTAATAAATCTTCTAAAAAGAGATAAACCCTGAAATGTTATCCTGGCTATTCTGTCCTCACATGGCACAATGGACAGCATTAACATTAAAACAGATGTCAGTATCAACAAAAGGTATTTCCTGGACATATTAACAAAATGTACCGGTTCTCTTTTTTGGTTAGGTAATGTCACCCGTGTGTTGCCGGGGCCCGAAATCAAAGAATAGGTAACACTGCACCCTACCAGGAGGGTTGGGCACGTTTTTACCTCCATGTATTGTGCTAAACATATGCACAGGACAATTTATCTCAATACCAGTCACAGTCAGTTCACTGTGACTACACTTTCCTTTTCTAACATCCTAAGTTAGACATCAAAGGTTGTCCAGCTGATTAAAACCTCCAGGTGTGATAGAATAGATTGAAAGTTTATATAAAACACTTTAAGTAATCCCTTGATCAATATGTTTTTATTAAATCCTTTATTATTAATTATGCTTCCTGATAAGTGTGTCTATCTATATTATAAGAAATACTCCTTTAAATGGAACTTTATCAAATTTACAGGCAAGTACTGATGGTACATCATTCTCAATTTATTTACCCTGTACCATTTTCTTTTTGGCTTTTCCTCTAACTGTACACAGATCACCTGTGCAGTTGCCGGGGCCGAAAGGGGAGCAACACAATAGTAACCTGTATTTTTCCTACCACACATATCGTAAAACACCTTTCTAGCGCACATGTGGATTAATCACAGTAAAAACTTACAGTATATATATATATATATATATGGAAACCTGATAATATAATATATATATATACTGCTTTTATATATATATATATCAAATATATATAATATATATATATATATATATATATATATATATATATATATATATATATTCTTTCTTACCCTCAGGCAATACACACAAGCTGTAACAGGCTGTTAATGGGCATCTAGATCTGCCAGGCAAATGTGGTGGCAAAGTTATATGACTTTTACCGCTCTCTTCTGTTCAGCTGTATTTTCAAATTTTGTGGCCTCAATTCAGCCAAGGGCAAGGTCTTATATACTAGCACATCCGCCGTATCAGATGGCATGGGGGAAAAAGGGTGTTTAAAATCTCAAAATGAGGCATAATTTTGCTCTCTGTTCAATTAGCAAAATTTTTAATATTCATTATCTTTCTTAATTCTGGGCCAATTTTGGTCATCTAAAGCTTGAATTATTCTGTGAATTATTCTGTATTGATCTATCTACAAATTGGTTAGTTTGCAAAATGCATTTTATTATATGCATTCTTTAACTAGCTAAATTGGGACTAACCATGATGTAACAAAGCCCTTTCCCTCGATATTTCTATCTTACTAAAATACTATTCTAGAAAGTTTTTACACCTACCTCTAAGCGTAACATTCCCGTTGTTGAATTATATAATCCTTTCCGGTGATACTTCTTTATTCTTTTCAAAATTAAATGGCATTATACCATCGGTTACACAAAATGGGCCTCTATGTTCAAGCATAGTACGTTTTACAACACACACCAAGAAGGACGCGTTTTCATTGGCTAATGTATCTAAGAGTTCTCAACATATGGCATGCGGTATGGTATATATTTATATATATATATAGATATAGATATAAATATATAGATAAATATATATATATATATTCTTTCTTACCCTCAGGCAATACACACAAGCTGTAACAGGCTGTTAATGGGCATCTAGATCTGCCAGGCAAATGTGGTGGCAAAGTTATATGACTTTTACCGCTCTCTCAGCTGTATTTTCAAATTTTGTGGCCTCAATCAGCACATCCGCCGTATCAGATGGCATGGGGGAAAAAGGTGTTTAAAATCTCAAATCTATTTTCATTAGCAAAATTTTTCAATTTAGACAGACTAAATTAATCAGATGGCATGGGGGAAAACATCAAATCTCAAAATGACACTGTTAACAGTAGTTTCCTCAATTTTTAATATTCATTATCTTTCTTAATTCTGGGCCAATTTTGGTCATCTAAAGCTTGAATTATTCTGTAGAATTATTCTGTATTGATCTATCTAAAATTGGTTAGTATGCAAAATGCTTCTAGCCTTTGCTCAGTGGAAGCAAAGGTGAAAGCCCTTTCCATCGATATTTCTATCTTACTAAAATACTATTCTAGAAAGTTTTTACACATAACTCTAAGCGTAACATTCCCGTTGTGGAATTATGTAATCCTTGCCGGTGATACTTCTTTATTCTACATTAAATGGCATCATGAACTTGTATATCATGCTATTTTCTTCACTACATGCATCAAACAGAGATAAGACTTTTAGAGAAACAATGAGTCATTAGTTAGCCCATATAAAGGTACTGAGTATCATGGGTTTTCAGTTAATTGTTTCTAATTGACACAATATTTTACAGCTTTATTGTTATTTTTCCTCATCAATGACATAATGTCAAGAACTTACTGTTGATGTGAGTTGCATCTTGTGCTATATTGTTTGCTTTTTTTTCCTTAAAAATTTTCTTAATTTTCATGTTTTTAGGAAGCACTGTTATTTGGCTGTGAAAGAAGTTGGTGTAAAATATCACTAATAGTTTTGTAAGTGTTAACAGATTAAAAGGCCCAGTGCTGTGAAGAGACACATATGGGGAAAATACAGATTCTAACATTGTTGATTAAAGAATATTTGAATGGAATAGAAAATCAGAATTAAGGAAATTTAAAAAAAAAAAATTTAATGTTCTGCTAATTGAAAACCATGAATTTCCAAACTCACAGGTTATTAGAGAACGTACATTAGGATCACATTGATTTTTATATGTTTTCTGCCTTTATCTTTAAAATCATCCACAGTACATGAAATATGCATGTATCTTTGCCCATATTGAATTTCCATGTGGTAGTTGCTCATGCATCTATATACATTTTTTTAAAGAATAGGGAATCTTATGTAGCTCATTGAATGCTTTGAAAGGTGTTGAGAAGTTCATGTATATTTTGTTAAATATTTTAAAAGATGTTGATGAGCTTCTTTATATACTAATGAAATATTCTGGCAGATGTTGGAAAGCATGACAACGAAGCCTAGGGCCACCAGATCTGAAACCAGTGATGTTGCTAATGCTGTCCTAGATGGTGCTGACTGTGTTATGCTGTCAGGGGAGACAGCCAAGGGATATTACCCTCTTGAGACTGTTAGACATATGCATAAGGTACTAGTGTATCAGCTAACAACATTGACGTTGCATGAGTACTGTAGAACAGAAGTGCTACAATTTAACCACACAGACATGTGCTGCCTAGTAATGGTGATGTATGAGTGCAGTAGAACAGAAGTACTCAAATCTAACCACAGAAGTGTGTCAGCTGGCAAAAGTATTATTATTAAACTTTGTAGAAAAGTATGTAGTAACTACATCGCAGTGTCATCAGACACGTTTTGTTTTTTCATGTAGGGTGGTTATGCAGGTCCTTGTTCTTCGATTGTTACAAGCTGGGTGTCTGAGATTTATTTTACGTCAGACTACATTTCTGAGTTTGTAATTTTCACATTTTTATCTCTGTTGTAACAAATTTTATTTCTTAACGGCAACACATACCAGCATAGCATATTTCCATGCCTAAATATATTTTTGACATCTACTAACAAAGGTTTTCAGTTGGTTAATTATGTGTGATGATTAAGTTGGTTTAAAGGGTTACTTTCTTATTCCCTCCATGCTTGTAGGTATTTGTTTTTCTTTCTCACCATTACTTACTTTACTTTCACTTTTTTCACTCAACTGATGCCTTGAAGCCATAGTGGGCAGCTGACTTGAGCCAAGTGTGTCACATTAGCTGCTGTTGTTTTAGGATTTCTGTGATGTTGTCCATCCATCTGTCTCTTGGTCTTCCCCATGCCCTGAAACCAGATCTTCTACTGTTGTAGGCTATTAGTGGTAATATATCAGGCTCCATTCTCATGGGATGGCCAGACCACTTCATTTTCTGACTCTCTGTATACTTGATGCAGGATGTAGTTCCTACAATTTTTTTGATGTCATCATTTCTCTCAATAATGGATTTTTTTAAGCATCTCATCACACAGCGCTTTAATCAGGGATCATGTGTGGCACTGAAAGCAAAGAGTTGGTAAGAATACACTCTTTATCAGCTGTCATTTAGCTTCCATTCTGCTATTCTGATGTTTGAGTAGTGTTGACAGTTGGTAAGTCACTGCCCTGGTTTCTTGACATCTTGTTTCAATTTGTCTGTCAAATCTTCCATTTTCTGTAAACATGCTTCCTAGGTACTTGAGTTGACGTGTGTTAAATGGACCTGGTGATCTACTCATCTTCATAGTTTCTGTCTTTAATGTGTTGATCTTCATGTTGTATCTTCCACAGTTAAATTAACTATTAAAGGATGTGGAGAATTCCCCATTGTTGATATAAGGAATTTTCTTGAGTTTTCACATAGTGTTAACATTTGAGTTTTGATTCTTTCCAAACATTTTTTAATAAGTATGGTAATGTTATACATGTAAAGGAAATTTAATGAGGATCAATAAAATATAAAATTGGAACAAAACAAAAACAGACACTTAGTTCAAATATACCGACTCGAAAACTAACCTTCTATCAAGTGAGCCTAGGAAAATCAGCCCCAAATACTGGCCTCTCATTCATCCTTTAAGAGTTAAGTACATTTGTATTTTTGCAGTATGTTTTCATCTTCATATATTAGACTTTGGTCATCTGTAAAAAATGATTCATTCCATTGGTTGTATTCTTTACTTTCTGGGTTTACTTCATCTTCTGGGTTTGCTTGTGTTATTAATTGTTCATAGTTAATACCATTACTATCTCATAAGTAAAATGTTGAAAATATCTCCTGTTTTAAAATAAATAATTTAGAACAGATCATTATTCTAGCAAACCAAAACATCATAAAAGAATCTGAAAACAAAAAACTAATTTTCAAAAATGTGACTATCATGAAAGTAGTGTAATTAGTGTATGTGCCACCCTTCCTTTATCTGCTGCATGGCTTCATACTAAATAAATAGCTGTTTTGAAGCATTGGCACAGCATCAGTACAACGCAGTTGCAGATATCATCATGCAAATTAAAATAAAAGTTAATAGAGAGGTAATTGCAGTGAGTGGTACAGGTAGTCATAGAGAGGCAGAAATAATGGAGAAGAGATGTTTGTGTATTACACTCCTTACTTGTATACTGCTTCAGGCCGAGGGGGAAGACCAGAAGACATTGCAGCACCAGTTCTCCCAACTGGGGACAAAGCAGTAAAACCTGCAGAAGCTCCATATTACTGGGAATCGGATATGGATGAACTGTTAACTTTTGCCCTGAATAAAGCTCTATACTTCAAGATTGCTGCACCAAAAGACCCCGTTGTTTTGGTTACAGGCTGGAAACATGGAGCTGGCTTTGCAAACACAGTACGACTTGTGAACTGCCCAGACTTAAAAAATATGACTTTGATTAACACCCGTGTTCCCAAGTTAGCATTTTATGTTGGTGCAGATTAAAGCAAATAAAACTTATTACAATTTTAGAATGTAGTGACTCTGTGAAACTGTTAGGTAACAACAAGGGTCAGAGTTGTGTTTCATACAGGATGTCAGATGACAAGAAATGTGGTTTGTTCACTGAATATGTGATGTGACATCATTAAATTTGTAGTATTTTAGCATATTGAAATATTGGTTTTAGGAGAATGATCTTCTAGTCCTTTGCAATGCTAAAAAAGTTCTTAAAATTGAAAACATGTTTGCATGCTTAAAGGCAGCATGTGTAAAGTTTAAAATTCTGAGAATATAGAGTTTAATGTTTAGTGTCTAGTGATGTTTGTAATAGATCACCATTTTCAGATGCATTTTAAATATATTTACAATTCTTTTCTGACAAGTGACAAAGGCGATTTGAAAGCTGACATGCTGGCATTTCATAAAATATATATAAATCCCGGAGTCTATATTATAATCATATTAAAGGTTTTTGATGCTTTTCTGTAAAATCGAATATGCTTACATGTTGCTGATTTTGTCACAGTGCTTCACATGTTTTGTGAGCTTTCTTGAATTTCAGAGTTTTTAATTTATTTCATTTGGATAGTATTTTTTTTTTTGGTAACTACTTGAGTCACTCCAAAAGTAATCCACACATTGTCAAAACTGTTTCTATTCCACAGGTTTGATTTTTTTCACAGTGTGTAGATATATTCTTCCATTTTCTATTTGTGCTTAGTTTATTCACTTCAGTGGGTGGCATTATTATGCATTATGAAGAGGCGGACAGATTGGCAAAGGAAGGGGGAAAGCTACCTCAACTTGACACAAGCATAACTTATGAAGAGGCCGAGAGTTTTATCAAGCACAGATACAGGAATAAGTGGTAAGCAGAACATCCAGGCCACAATAAAAATAATGTGTATTACCAGCTCAGCAGATGTGAACAAATGATAACCTTCAGACATCGCACAGGCCACAACAGATTGGGATACCATCTATTCAAAACGTTAAAGATAGGAATTACTGATGAATTTAACTGTGGCACTGATATAAAGACTACTGAGCATCTACTTCAAAGGTGCCCAACATATGAGGAACAGAGACAGTGCTTATAGCCATCACCAGTACCATTCCTAGAAAAGCTCTATGGAGATGCCAACAGCCTCAGACAGACCATTACTTTCTTTGAACACATTCAAGTTGGCATCTGTGGGTGAACGAAGAAGAAGAATGGGGGCAGCACTTGACTTCCATCAGAAGCAGCATGCTGTGATTGAATTCTTAGTTTTTGAGAAAAGCTAATGGAAATAACGCTGTTGATTTCAGCACACTTGGTCAGTGTTCTAAGTAATTATCTGAGAAAAGCGACATCATGACATACTAAACAGTCGCAGGCTGCAGTCAGCACTGGGAGACACCATTTTTTATAGATCAGTGATCATTCCAACTGTTAATTGGGAAAGCAAGCATTTTCAGAATATTGGAGAAGTTGTTACAGCATCAAGTTGGTCCCACAAAGAACTCAGTTACAGCATATTGCTTCTGATAAAAGTAAAGTGCAGCCTTCATATTGAATGCATTGTGTAACAACAGCACTTGTGGAAAGGGAATGAGCTAAGTACAGATAGAAGCAGGAAGCATATACCTACAAACTGTGAAAAAACTAAAGCTGTGGAGGAAAAACATTTATTTTTAAAACATGTTGCTTCACTTTTGGTGTGACTCATCTACTTAACTTTAAGTGAAGTGTAAAAAAGTGGAAATGATTATTTGGGGCATATACTAAACACTTCAGATTACAGAATGTGAGGAAAAGTGGCCTGCCTGATAAATGTTGACTTCTCAGACTTAAGTTTCCATAAAGCATAAGATAGTGACATATTTAGAAGGGGAGGAGCTTCCTGACTACAGCCCTCCCCCCACCCCAAATTGTTCCTAATATGTGCTGGGTGGCTCCAAATATTTTTCTGTGTTGTGCTTATAAGCTTTAAATTATATACTTGCTTTAAAGGATGTCTATTCACCTTTTAAACAATATGCTTAGTATCATTTAGAACGTATTATATCAAATTGACTTATCAAGAGTGGCAAGCTCTCAGGATTGAACCATATATGAGCCTCTAACTTGAATAGCCCACCCTGGAAAAAGTTGCTTAATACACCACTGATATAAAAGATTGTCAGGTATTAGTTGTGACTAAGTCCACAAGAGTCATATTTATTGTGACTATGTCCACAAGAGCAGTCTTGTCCTCATACCTCAGGCAAAACTAATGCATGTTTATATGTAAGCTTACTATTTCCCCATATGTACAACAACAAAAAAGAGAGAGATAGAAAGACAGAGATGGAGACTAATAAGTTTGTGGTTTAATCTGGTAATGGTATAAAGTAAAATAGAATTTGTTAGTTCTATAGTTGCACAAGAAAAACATCCATGCTTTCATTAAAGCAGTCAGTGTGAAGAGCACTTAAACCGCTATTTTAATTATGAAGCACCGGCATCATGTAGTTGTGTCTTCTAGAACTAAAATGAAGTGAGAGCATTAAATAAACAAACAATCATTGACTTTAAAAGCAGCATTGTCATTTTGGTGCTGTATAATAGCTACAAGCTCCTAATTATACTTTGAGCATATTGTTGCAAAATATTTCAGTGCTACAGTATATTGCCTTCTGCTGCTCTGGTCAGTTGTGAATTTGTATACTTCATGTTATGCACAGGTAGATTTTAAGCTATCTAAGATAAACTCTTACTATTTTTATGGGATTTGCAAGCCTCTGGCTGCCACAATTTTGTTGCAGTGGAGTAACTACTATTTCTGAGTGTCATTTATAGTTCAAGTATCCTGAAATTTCTTCAAAAGAAAGTAGAAATGAAGAATACTGTGCATCTTTCTTCATGTTGCAACATTTTTTACTGCAATGTTAGATCTATCTATTCAGTTATTTAACTCCAGAGTTTACATTTTACAGAAGAGTAAACAAACAAGTAAATGAAGTGCATGTCATACTTAAAGCACGTTATTATAAACCATTTTTATTTATTAGTGTGGAAATTATAGTATTTTTATATTGACCGTATTTTCATATATTATACAGAGAACAACTGTATTGTGCAAGAAATGTGTACAAGTTATATAGTAAACTACCGCCTTATTAAACACATGTTTACATTTTCTGCCTGAGTTCATGTAAATTTATTCTTAACTTTTACAGCTGCAGAAAAGAAGTTATCTTGCAATGTTTTTTTCCTTTCTTTCAGTTCCTCTAAAAATTACACAAACTGTTTATGAATTTCTTGTTAATTTCTGGTGAATATTATGTGAAACAGAACTGGTATCCCTGGAATTGTTTAGACATGTTTGAATGGTATATTAAAATACTAGAATTATAGGCAACAATATTAATTTTATTGAGCATTGGGGCATTCTGATTATACTTGTGAGTTTAATGTTATTGTTGATTTTACTGTTTTCATTACTCTCTTGAATTAGCTTTTTGAGTAGTGCAGTAACACATAGTGTCAGATGCTCAAGTCATTTTTTGTTGTTTTTGGTCCATGCCAAAGAAATGAGGTATTTCTTGTGCATGGAATATCTCAGTTCAACCCCATGTGAGATATAATTTGGGTGTACGGTGTATTCTGTTTTTAATATCACATTATATATGTTGTTTCTTCCATTCTGTTCTTTCTTCCAGGCTGCAAATTTCTGGTGTCTTTTATTATGGTGCTTCATAATGTCTATAGGGTACATGAAGTACCCTTGTCCCTTCTTTTGACTATATCTGTCTTTACCCTTTAGGGTTCGGGGAAGTTGTCGGCTTTAGACTGATTTACTGTATCCTTCTGCATTGTATTTGTGGTTTTTTAAGTTTGATATGAGTAACATTTTTTGCATTGAATTGTTGTGTTGAAGATTATTTGTTAATGTTTTTGTTTATCCTTAATCACCTTTCTTAGGTCATGTAGCTGTAATATGTTTACTTTCTCTGTGGAGGTCAATTTTCAATACTGTTTGTAGTGATGGTTGTGAGTTTTGTGTTTTTAAGTATTTATTGGTGGTTTTTTTTGTTGTTCATATGTCTTATATGTTAGCAGGTAGTGGTATTTTTCTCAAGACATTTTACACAGTGGGATTCATGTATCATATAATATCATGTTCCTTGATGTAATCTAAGCAGTTTCTTTTTGCAGGGTATTTTTAACTCTCTGGCTGTATAGCATGTCTGTATTGGAGCTTTTAGCAGTTAATGTTCCAAAGGTAGTCATAGTTGTAGTGAGGATAAGCTCTCACTGCAGATAAATGCTTTGACGGAATGCGCCTCAATTAGCCTCTGACAACCAAGCCTAGCTCCCGGCCTTCATGTGTGGCTCAATTTAAGCCCAGAGGAACTGTTTCCACAGATGGGAGAAGGGGCAAAGGTGAGCCACTGGCGCCTTAAAACCAGCAGCTTTGGGCAGATAGGTTTCATGATCCTTGGTTTGTAGCATATCTAGAAGAAAATAAAATTCTGATTTCAAACCACTGCTGCCTTGCAGGAATACCACACCAAGCAATAAACACAAAACAAGAAGTAATAAAACTTTGCTGCAGGACGGACATCCGGAGTCTGAGGCTCGTATGACTGTCAGTGGTGAAAGCCGAAAGGAAGCCACTGACACGAAAATGGACGTCCTGACCACAAAACATGAAACAAGAATAGGATTTTGGAATGTCAGGACAATGAACGAGACGGGTAAACTAAAACAGGTCACAGCAGAAATGAGAAACTATAGATTACACATTCTAGGAATAAGCGATAGCAGATGGACAGGGGCAGGAAAAGTTAAAACAGCAACAGGAGAAACAGTACTTTACATCTGGAAGAGAGGATGGACAGCACAATGAAGGTGTAGCCATTATTCTACAGAAAGGAATAGAAAGGACATTATTGGAATGGAAACCCATCAATAACAGACTGATAAGAATAAGATTGAGAGGGAGATTCACCAACACTACAATAATACAATGCTATGCACCAACGAATGACATCGATGAAGAGGTTAAGGATGAATTCTATCAACAACTGCAGAAATAAATGGAAGACAAACCTAGATATGATCTTATCGTAGTAATGGGAGACTTCAATGCGAAAGTTCGAACACACAATACATATAATGAAAGAGTAATGGGGAAATGCGGCAGCGGAACAGCAAATGAAAATGGGGATAAATTAATAAGTTTCTGTAGCATTAACAACCTGGTCATTGGAGGAACACTTTTCCCACACAAAGAAATTCACAAATTAACATGGGAATCACCAAATGGTCAGGACAGAAACCAGATAGACCACATCATGATTAATGGTCCCCATCGAGGCCAGCTCCTTGACGTGGAGATGGGGCTCAAGTACAGCCATCAGCGGCTGAAAAACCAAGACTGGCCAGGCCCTCCTACACTCGAGCAAGACCACAGTCTGCCCTAGCAAGTCAAGGTGCTGAAGACGGAGGCAACCAGCCAAGAGGCGCACCACAGCAATCAGGATGCCACGCACATGCGCTATGGAAGTATGCCTATATCTGCAAAACGTTATGGCACTCGCCCTGTGACGGACACCCAGGCAGGCGCAGTGCCGGGCCCTCTGCCTCGGAAGGGCCCAACCCCTACTACTGGGGGTCCTTCTCAATTGCCCCGTGGAGCCAGGAGGCATGAGAATAGAGCTACTAGCCAAGCAAAGAAAAGACCATTTAAAATAATGCACTGGAATGCTGAAGTCGTCAATAGTAAAAAAAAGACGGCTACAGCAAAAAATTAGAGCTCGAAAATATCTTGAATGAAGAGCAAGTAAATGTATGTTGCTTGCAAGAAACCCACCTCAACAAGGACATAGCCTTCAAAATCAGAGGCTACCAGTGCTACCGATCTGACCGAATAGACAGGTGAAAGGGTGGAATACTGACACTCGTGAGGAATAACATCAGTGCATGTCAGCTTGAAACATATATGGACGGGGCGGAATACCAGATGCTTCTTCTCAGGACAGAAAGTTCAGAATTCCACCTGCTCAACTACTACTGTCCGAGCGACCGCCAACTGGCACTAGATACAATCCCAGCAAAAGAAAGACTGATTGTATGCGGAGACTTCAACAGCCACTCACAGAGCTGGGGCTATGATCACATGGACAGGAGAGGTGAGGAGCTTGAAAACTGGCAGGATGACAATGGGCTTATCCTGATTAACCAGCCAATCGACCCACCAACCTTCTACTCGAGATCATGGCACACCACCTCTACACCAGACCTGGCATTCCACTCACCCAGCCTGGAGTGGAACACCACACGCGTTGTAGGGAAACAACTTGGAGGCAGCGACCACCGGCCAGTCTTCCTAATTGTGGAAAATGAACTTGTCAAGGAGAGCAGCACTCTCTCTAGGTGGAACTACAAGAAGGCAGACTGGACAATGTACCAGCACCGTACTAGTATACTGGCTAGAGATCTGACTAGACAAAGACATCAGTAAGCTAGTCGATGAATTCAGCAGATGCATATTACAGGCTGCTCGTGAAACAATACCTAGAGGGGCTCGTAAGCACTACAAACCATATTGGAATAGTGAACTAGAGCAGCTGCACAACGACGTGAAAACATCTCGAAAGCAGGCAGAGACCAGTCCATGCCAAGAACACCACAATAACTACCAGCAAGCTAAGGCCAAATTTCAAAGGGCCAAGTTGCAGGCCAGGCGAAGAAGCTGGAAGGAGAAAACAGAGTCCTTGAACTTTGAAAGAGATACGAGGAAACTGTGGAAGCTGGTAAAACAACTTAACGATGAAGGTACAGAGAGAAACTCAAGGATTGCTCTGTACAAAGATGGAAACATCCTCATGGGAAAACAGGCAGCTGATCACTTTGCAGACTCCTTTGCTAAAGACAACAACATCAAAGTTAGCCCAGAGAAGCAACAGGAGACTCGTGAGAAACAACAATACGCAGGACGAGATGGAACCATACCTGAAGTTATGGAGGCACCAATCACATTCAGAGAACTGGAGCTTGCAATATCCAAATTGAAAATGAGAAAGCGCCAGTGATGGGATTCCTCCCGATTTAATCAAATGCTGTAAGAGCAGACTATTACATACCCTGAATATGATGCTGTGCCGGTGCTGAAAAGAGACAACTATCCCTCAAGACATGTGAGATGCCATGATTGTAACACTATGTAAAAATAAAGGAGACGGAAGTGACTGCAATAACTACAAAAACATCTCTCTTCTTTGTATTGTTGGTAAGGTTTTTGCCATAGTCTTCTTAATGCTACTACACAAGTTAGCTGAGCGCATACATCCAGAGTTGCAGTGTGGATTCTGAGCTGGTAGATCAACAATTGGGTATAAAATGGACAAATGGAAAATTCCTGGGGGACCTGGATTTCGCAGATGATGTAGCATTCTTAAGTTCAACACCAAGACAATCCCAAGAAGCAATAAATAATTTGTGTCATCTCTCGGTTAAAATTGGTCTCCAAATAAATGCCTCTAAAACTAAAGCTATGAACTTTTCTAACGAGACCTTTGATATCATCTTGAACGGGGGAAAAACTACAGAAAGTTGAAAGTTTCAATTATTTAGGCAGTAAAATGACTCAGGATGGTGACACAACAAGAGAAATTCATACTAGAATTGCTTTGGCAGCTAGCGCCTTCAATAGATTATCTAACATTTGGAAATTACGATCATTGAATATACATACCAAGCTTCGTCTGTTTAATTCAAATGTTATCTCAGTGTTAACATACGGCTGTGTGAGTTGGAAAATAACAAAATCATTGGAGAACAAGCTGAATACATTCGAGAACAAATGTCTTAGAAAACTCATGAACATCAGTTGGAAAGAATTCAAGACTAATCGACAAATAAGAGAAGACTCTAGGCAGAAATATGTCTCCGACTATATAAGGAAAAAAGACGATGGTCATATATCGGTCATGTCCTACGAATGCAAAACAACAGAATACCACTACAGGCGCTCACTTGGGTTCCTGAGGGTAAGCGGAAAAAAGGAAGACCAAAAGAAAACACTCAGAAGAACAATAATAAGAGAAGGAAGAACGTTGGGCCTAAATAATGTGCAAGAGCTAAGAGGAGTGGCGTCACAACGAACAACCTGGAGAGCACTGGTTTCTGCCTTATGCGCCGTGTTTGGCGCTTAAAGAATTTATTATTATTATTATTATTAGATCAACAATAGACATGATCTTTTCTCTACGCCAGCTTCAGGAAAAAAAGAGAGCAGAAAAGACCTTTATATATCACCTTTATAGACCTCACAAAGGCATTTGACCTATCTAGCAGGGAAGGACTCTTCAAAATCCTCTTTCAGAGATGCAACTGAAGGAATATGCCTTCACACTAGTTCAGATGGCCAACTGTTTTAACTTTGCAAGGCAGAAGGCAAAAACAAAAATCAGAAGGGTCAGTATGAGACTTGTTATTCGCTGATGACGCTGCAGTCATCACTCAAAGTCAAGAGGAGCTTCAGAGCTTGATGAATTGCTTCACTCAAGCATGAAAGGACTTTGGCCTCACAATAAGTCTAAAGTAAACAAATGTGCTGGATCAGGATGAGGATATTGCACCAGTTATCACTATCGATAACTATGAATTGGCAATTGTGCACCACTTCACATACCTGGGGTCTACCATCAACGAAAAACTCTCTCTCGACACAGAAATTGACAGCTGCATTGGCAAAGCTGGAGCCGCCTCACAGTGCATGTTTGGGATAACTCCAAACTCACAATGAAGATCAAAGCTGTGGTATATAACCCCTGCATCACCAGCACACCTGTATGGCAGCGAGACATGGACAACCTCTGCTAAGCAAGAAAGAAGGCTCAATACCTTCCATCTACATTGTCTACACCACATCGTATTTCATGGAAGGACAGCTGACACTTGGGAAAAGAACATTTGGGCGACCGTATCTGTGGTTCAAAGATGTGTGCAAGAGAGACATGAGGGCAATGGACATAAATCCAGCAAATGATGAAGCTGCCGATCACACGAAGTGATGATGCTTTCTACGACACCACCTCAGATTGGGCGAAAAGAAGCTCTCATGGCAAGCAGAAGAGAGGAGAAAACATCGAAAAGAAAACCAAGAAAATAAGCAGTTGATAGCTGTCACCTCAGGGGCATATTCCTATAGTCAGTTATAACTGAAGGGTCTATTATTATTATAATTAGCAGTTAATGGATGTGTCTGTCTTTCAGGCTTTGGGTCCAGTCCTCTGTCCATTTGGTTGTTATAATATTATTGATTAGGCTTTTAAGCTCTGTTTTGCCCAGCCATAAGTTTATTTGATTTGAACTGCTTCTTTCTGTTTTTCTGGTTTGTTTTTTCCATGTCTGCAGTCTTATGTCCATCTGTTCCCACATATGATATTATCTATGCTAATATTACTATGCAGCCTCTGTTATTTAAATAAGTATTATTAAGCCTTGACCTCTTTCATTACCTCACGAATCACGAGGTGAGTACAATTCAGGTAACCACGAGAAGTTAATGACCAGATGGACACAGTCGATAGGTTGACTGATGTCCAATCAGTGAATATCTTTTATAAAAGTAACACCAAAAAAGTTGCGTTTCTTTTTTTGAACAATATATATATATATTTATATATAAGGATTTGGTTTTTTGGAGTGCTGTGTTGTTGCAAATTGTGACAGTTTGTTTCTTATGTCTGTGAATTCCTTTCTAAGGTCATTATTATTGGAGATTTTCAGTTTGTTATTCATATTATTCATATTACTCTATCATTATTTACCTGTAGGTAAAGGAAAGGGTAAAGGATCCCGTTATACGCCCATTGAGGCATATTGGGAATATGGTGTTAGGCCCATATTTTCTTGACCATCGGCACACTACGGGTGATGTGGTCAGCATCACGCTGGCCGCCTTAACCTTCCCAGAGTTGCGCTGGTACCCATTTGGGGGCTGGGTCGACCCAGGAGCCGTTTGTGGCCTAAAAAAATCCCACCTCATCTGGAGATCGAACCATAGACCACTGCACTAGGAAGCCAGTGCACTAACCACTATGCTACCGCGGCTCCATATTATTTACCTGTACTGTAAAGTATCTGACCTGTAAGAAGTTTTCTATGCAGTTATGCATTTTCTTGATATACCCATTTGGTTAATCTTGTAGAGTGCACCTACATTTTCTTCATAAGCCACTTTATAATAATGTTACAGTTTTTATAATTGCTGTTGAGATGTAAATTAACTCTGTGATATTAACAAAATGATGAATACAAAAGATAGTAAACAAAGAAATTTTATATAATATTTTATGGAATATTCTTTTTAAAATCAGAAGAAGAGATAATATTATTAAACGAAGGTTATGTCAGTTTCTTCCAGTGTGAGAATTAATTTTGTCACAACCAAATCATTCCTTATGCTAACGGTTTTCCAGTACATGTGGATTCTTGGATAAAAAAAACCTTTGCATAGTTTTTTTTTTTAAGATCTTAACACATTAACTACCGCAAGCCGCTGTCAGCGGCTCACAAAATAATCACATTTGGACCGCAAGCCGCTCAGAGCGCCAATCTAATTTTAGTAATAAAACGAATGAAAAATGTACTGAAACACTCTCTGATCTGGTTCGAGATTTTAAGTTGCCACCGGAAAACAAATTCCCAAAGCATGGTTGTTGTAGAACACTGGAAAATTGATATTATGTTCATATTTTTCAGTGTTTTGGGTTAGTTACCAAATCGTGTAAAACTGTTTACCGTGGCAACTAGTGATAGGACTACAAAAAATGCATGTACATCTCGTCTAACGGCTGAATAGGATAGAAACGTGTTTCAACAATTGACTGATAGATCTAGCGACGAGGACAAGAGTGAAAATGGTGTGCACATTGATTGAAATTGTGATTTTGATAGAGATGGGGCGCAAGCAGTTATAATTGTGAAAATATTGCAAGTCCTCGGCCATCGGAGGGCCATTAAATAGCAACAACCTCTATTAGAGTTACAACCGGTGTTTATTGTAATATTACATTCATTTATCTTTAAAATGACGTGTAATTCATAAAAATCTGTAAACAATTACGAAAACTACAGCTTACTTTGTGCAAACACCTACAGGATGAAAATGGGAAAAAAATTTAATTCGGCCACAGTGTGTTTTTCAATTCGGTAGTTAATGTGTTAAAAGCACAAACATAGTAGACTGAAGCAAGTTTTAATATACACTTCCTGTTATTACTGTATAGTTTTTAGTTTTTTTTAAGCATAATTTGTTTTCACTTTAATTTTACCTTTGCCAGTCTTTTACAGTGTTGATTTTTTGTATATATTTCTGTTCACATTTTTTGGTGATGTTTTGCTACATTGGTGTTAAGTCCCGTGTAATGTATTATTTTTTCTTTGTAGTTAATAGTAATCTTAATTTTCTTGTGCAAAATGTTTCTTTTATGTTTCTTAATTGTGGGAATGTTGTTTTCCTCATTGGTCTTGTATTTTGTTTTTATGCTTGGGCATTTTCCCTTTGATATTGCTGTTAGCAGTTTTTTAATTATTTGTTTTCTTCTTGATTTTCACTTTTCACTTCTTTTTTGGGACTTAATTTAAATATTCGAACATTTAATAAATGTATTTAACCATCATCATATGCATGGAGGCATATCTGGAGCCATCCTTATACAAGAGGGCTTCAAATGAAAACCTTAAATTTGCGATAGAAATTCGAAACACCAATAGCAACAATATTGCCAACTTACATGACAATGGCACAGTGTTTCGAATTTCTATCACAAATTTAAGGTTTTCATTTGAAGCCCCATCGAATGACCACCAGATAAGCACAATGCTATAATATACAATTGTGGAATTAAGCCTCTGTTTGTGAGGCTAATTACACCCTCACTGACTCTTGAAATCATCCACACAATTCCAGGGATTCTCCATGTGGTGAGAACCCAGCGTTGCACACTAAGCTTGGAGAAGTCACTTGAGCCCCAGATGTGATACTTTGGCTTTGACCTGGTTGACTGCAAGCAGGAGGATCTTACTATGGACCCAGTGATAGGCAGGAGGAACTGAGAGGTGGCTCTGTGCAGGATGTGACAATTTCTTGGGAGAGCCCAGAACCAGAGCACAGTATTTTAGCTCTGCCTATTTGGAGAGCCCCCATGGATGACGGGGAATGCACAGTATGCCACGCGCTTCTTCCTCTTAGCATGGGACCAGATTATCTTTTGCATGCACGTCAAGCTGGAGAAACTAGAGCTCATGAATTCAACTCAACACATTTCGGAATGGCAGAAAAGCCACAGGAAAAGCCTAGATCTACAGTGTAGATAATACCAAGGAGTCTTCAACTTGGCACTGCCTGCAAAAGAGTGAGAAGCTCAGCAGCCCTAGTTAAATAACAACAATAACCATCATCATCATTTTGCTGCTTGGTAAGCCATAAAGCAGCATCAAAACTCTCCATGCAGTTGAGCTGGGACATTCTTACTGTTGCAGTTCTTTCATTTTGAAATTGAGCCTCAAATGTAACTCTTTGTACATTGGGGTCTGTCTTTCTCTCTGTGCTCCCAATAAAGTGTTTGTCTTGGTCATCTAGCTCTTTTTCTTGTGTGTCATATATTCATTTCTATCTCTCAGAGATTTTTGTTCTTAATCTTTATTCCTGTGTTGTTTTTTTTTTTCTTAACTTATGATTTTCTTCCCCATCATCACTTGTTGTTGTTACTAATACATTTTTTACAGCTCTGACTTCAGATACTGTGAGGTGCTTTCTATTTTCATATCATTTTGTTTTGTTTAACCACTTACAAAATGTAATCCAAATACCCTATTCACTCTGCTTGGTTCATTTAACCACTAGCACTACAAGGGAGTGGTTTATCATATGGTTTAGTTATAGTATGCTGTTATTTGTTGTAACCTATAAAATTACAGTGTGTTCTTCTTCTTCTTCTTCGTTCACCCTCAGATGTCAACTTGAATAAGTTCAAAGAAAGCGGTGGTCAGCCTGAGGCTGTTGATATCTCCGTAGATCTTCTCCAGGAATGGTACTGGTGATGGCCATATGCGTCTTCTGCGCTCCTCATATGTTGGGCACCTTTGAAGCAGGTGTTCGGCAGTCATTTTACCAGTGCCACAGTCACACTCATCCGTAGTTCCTATCTTTAATTTGTTGAACAGATGGTATCTCAATCTGTTATGACCAGTGCGAAGTCTGAAGATTACCACTTGTTCACTTCTGCTGAGCTGGTAATACGGATCATTTTTTGTGTGGCCTGGATGCTCTTCTTCCCACTTGTGCCTGTATCTGCGCTTGATAAAACTCTTGGACTCCTCATAAGTTATATTTGTGTCCAGCTGAGGAAGTTTTCCCCCTTCCTTTGCCAATCTGTCAGCCTCTTCATTTCCAGGGATGTTGCAGTGAGAAGGGATCCACTGTATCACAACTCTTTTGTATTGCTGACATAGTCTGTGAAGTGTTACTCTTAGGTCATCCAGTTCAGCATTTATTTGACTTTTCAGTTTTGTAATCACTGACAGCGCATCTGAGAAGATAACTACTGGTCTCTCTGAACTTTTTTCTGTCATTAGAATTTCTGAAAAAAAAAAAAAAAAAAACAGTGTTTTCAAATAAACATTGTATTCTTTCTTCTTCATTAATTAAAACATCCAAACTCAAAATATCTTTCCAGCTCCTAGGATGAATGAATGGAAGGCTGATGTTGATCGACGTATCTGGAAGGCCATCAACCTTGGAATGGAGAGAGGTTTGGTGAAGAATGAAGATCCTGTGAGTTCAGATTTATTACTTCAGAATAATATTTGGTTTTGTTAGTTTCATCATGTTCATCCTTCTTTTCATTTCCCATAGAACATAAAATTACAAGATTATTCATCACCAGTTTCAATTTTGAACCATGTTCTGTTCCACCATTGCTGCTTGTGGTAAAGTAGGATATTATAAATAATTATAGGGGACTTAGTGTACTGACTGAGGTCAGCTGTGAAGGTATCTGTATCTAATGTGTGTGGTGTATTACAGATGACCTTACTTTGCTACCACATTTAGGCCTCAGTCAGACTTATTCTGGAATATTGTGATGACTACGTTGAATGTCTAGGGTTATGATAATGATGAAGTGTAAGTCACAACAACAACAGACAGATAAACAATTTAATTTAATCCACAATACTGTACAACACTGTGACACTCACATACATAGAACATTCTATAAGGCTATCTTAATAAGTCAAGAGTAACTTTTAAAATTATGTATTAATTCCTTCAAATATTAAATATCCTGATTCAGCTACAAAGTGAACCAGGAATCACAATCAAATGTAATCACAAGTTGTATGTACACAATTTATAGATAGGATCTTTGTATTGACATATGTTATTATTGCAATATGTGTGTAAGTTGTGCTGTAGTACTATGAGGTAATACTGGCTTTTCAAGCTAGGTGGTTGTTTGTCATCATGACTTCAAGTGTTTGTTTCTCGTGGAAATAATATTGGAAAGGTTCACAGTTTCTTTTTATTTGAAACAAATAATGTCCCTCTTGGTTTAAGGTAAAGTCACTTTTAGAGGGGGTATACACAAGAATTGAGCTGCTCTGGCCACGAACTCTTAACTTCTGTGTGGGCGGCAGGAAACAGTCTCCACTGCTCGCTTGCTTCACCGTGTTCTTGAGAAACCACACTGGTCGATATATTGACCAAGGAGTCTGCTACCAGCTTCTGGATTCAGCAAAACTCAGACCAGGTGCTGCTTTAATATGTTAGTACCACGGTCCCTGAAACAAGAAGGGTGTACCTCCTACTTCAGAACTAATTTATAATCTATTTCCACATTGAGCACAATACATAACAAACACAGAGTTCAGCGCGGTAGGCCAACTGCTAGTTTCTCATGTAACAGTATACACCAGTATTCCTCTCCCTAATGGTTACAACACCTCTGCAATTCCAGCATTATCTCCTTCTATTCAATAAGATAGGTGTCATAGTACTATTTGGCAATCCCATGCAGTTATACTCCTCTCCGACAAGTTTTGTTCATGGGGGAGCAATATCTAGGCTTTTCTTCATGTTTGCTACTGAACCACACACATACAGACATAAATTTATCAATTCACATTCAATTTTTCATCTAAAAGATATCAAATATTTCTAGCTTACCACAATTCATGGAAATATTAAAACAAAATACGTTGACTGGCGATGAGTTATGGCACAATTCCGATCTGCCTCTGTCCCAGGCTTTCATAAGAAAAATATGAGCTGGATCTCAACGCACTTGCTTCTCACTAAGTTTATTTTCAAAATGTGGCCCTCAACTGACGCTCATAATTGACTATATCAAATGGTCTATCCAATGGGACCATGTTTACAAAAGCTTTTGAAAAAATTTTACACTTCCTACCGTTTCCTTTAACAACCAAAAATAGTATTTGCATTCAACTAATCATGTTTCGCCTTACATATTATTCTAGCCAATCAAATCGGATTTAACTTGTTGGCCTATTTCCCGTAAAATAGTGGTTTTAAAACATGCCACTGAGCAAATATGATCTGGTGCTGTCAGACAACCTCACTATTTTATTTTGGCTATAATTTGTTAATTCCTAGACTATTTGCGTAACACTTAACATATTCTTTGTCAGCAAGTCATAAGGAACCCAAATATATAAATTTAATGGGGCTAAGTGGCTGCGTTCAAAATAAGTATTTTCTTTACCACCCGTTCACTTCGATACGATGGGGTGTCTTCTGTACTGTCAGGATTTCAAACGTAAAATAGTATTGTGTCATGTTTCCTAATAAGCATTAAACATGTTTTTTAAAACCTTACCTCGTATTGGTAGTGTTTTTTATCACTGTCTATTTGAAAAAAAAAGTTAGTGCTTCATGCCTTTCGCGCGTGATGGCATTAATTTTATATCGCGAGACTGTGGTAGTATTGCATGCGTTCCTCCGGTCAGCCCTCTCTCTCTCTCTCTAAGTCCGTCTGTCTTTTCATTACGCAGTGTATATAATGACATTAATCTTCTTCTTCTTTGATCCTTAACCACCGACCATCAAAGCAGTCAGTGGCCATCACGCCTAGTAGCGTCTTTTAGGGCAACAACAAATTGATTCCACTTTGCACGGTCGGTGGCCATCCTTCGTACAGTGCCCCAACTCTGATTCATTCTTTGCATCTCAGCCTCCACAGTCCTCCGCCAAGTTGTTTTTGGTCGGCCTCTCTTTCGCTTTCCTTCAGGGGTCCAAAGCATAGCTGTTCTTGTGATGGCATCGGGGTCTCTTCTGAGGACATGACCAACCCAGCTCCAGCGTCTGCCAGCTATGATGGTATGCATGTCCTCTTGCTTGCTACGAGTAAGCAGATCTTGGTTGGTGATGGTATTTGGCCAAAAGATTAGGTGAATTTTTCTTAGGCATGTTATGTGAAAAGAGGACAATTTTGACATTTCCTTCTCTGTGACTCTCCAGCATTCCGCACCATAGAGAAGCACAGAAAGCACACAACTCTGGTATAATCTTAATTTTGTGCTTGTGCTGTATTGGGAGGACTTCCAGATGTTATTTAGGCTAAAGAAGGCTGATCTTGCCTTATTCATTCTGATGTTGATGTCTTTGCCTGCCCCACCGTCTGGAATTACTATGCTTCCTAGGTATGTGAAGGTATCTGTCTGTACCAGTTGCTGATTCCTTACTGATATGGGCTCAGGGTTGCTCACATTGAGCGTCATGACCTCAGACTTCTTTAAATTGATGTTCAAGCCCACCTGCTGGCTAAATTTATTAAGTCTATCCGTTTTTTCCTGGATGTGTTGATGTGAATGTGCCAGCAGTGCAATGTCATCTGCATATTCCAGATCTTCCAATGTTGAAAATGTAGTCCATCTTATTCCTCTTGGACTGCCCTCTGTTGTCTGGCGCATCACCCAGTCTATGACTGTTAAAAATAGAGTGGTTGATAAGGGGCATCCCTGTCGTACTCCTGTCTTCACCTCGAAGGTTAGGTTGCTCTGCCCAACACTACACATAAAGTTGGCATAGAGGCTTTTTATGATTGACACTATGCAGCTTGGAATTCCATAAGCCCTCAGTATTTTCCATAAACTGTCCCTATGTATGCTGTCAAAAGCCTTTTCAAAATCAACAAAATTTATGTAAAGCTGTCTTTGCCATTCTGAGCACTGCTCTATAATGTTCCTGAGAGTGAATATATGGTCTACACATCTTCTGTTCTTTCTAAATCCTGCTTGTTCTTTCCTCAGTTTGTAGTCTACTGCCTTTGAAATTCTCTGTATTCTTCTTCTTCTTCTTTCGTTCACTTGAAATATATTGTCTATATCTGCAATGTTGTTTCTTGTATAAACTTCACTGTCTTTTGTAGTTCATACAGAGGTCCATATAGTTTTGCTTCCAGTGTTGTTTCTCTGGGCCAGTGGGTTTGCCTCAATATATCATATTCGGGGCAATCTTGCAGTACGTGCTCCGCTGTCTGGGGTGCCTGTCCACATGTACACATGGCTGAATTGCCAATCTTGAATTTTGTATACATGTGGCTGCGGAGGCGGTTGTGTCCTGTTCTGAGGCGCAGAATGACTATTTGTTCTGATCTGTTCATAGCTTGGTAGTCATCCTGCGTTGATGTTGGTGGCTTTCTGATAGATTTGATCATCTTTTTCTTCTGATGGTACGTAACTGGTACATCCGGTTGTTCATCTGCAGCACCTTCTTTAGCCAGTCCGTCTGCTCTCTCGTTTCCTGGTATTCCACAATGAGACGGTATCCACTGCATGGCGACCCTGCGCTGGTTGCACAGTTCAGAAAGTAGGGCCTGTATAACTGGCAATTTTCTGGACTGAAGTGCTTGGAGTGCTGATCTTGCATCTGTCAGGAATACTACAGGCTGTGGACCGAGATTGGTGTTCAGTAGTTTCTCAGTTGCCACCTTGATTGCCTGGACTTCTGCATCATAGTTGTTACAGAATTTCCCCGTTGGTACTCTGACCGTATCCCTAGTGTTGTTTGGGTATTCTATGTACACTCCTGCTCCTCCATTCTTTACTGCATTCTGTGCTGACCCATCCGTGTATACTCGGACCCAGAGGTCCTGTGGGTATTCATCATCCAAGAAACTGAGAGTGACTGTCCTACGTTGCACGCTGTTCTGTTCATCCCTGTCGAATATTCCTTTCACTTTTGTGTGGATGTGTACTGGTAGTCCATGCTCCTCTCTCCAAGGGGTTTGTTCTGGCACAGACTTTAGGGGGCTGTTAACTTCAGGCAGGTCTGAGGTTTGTCTACGAAATCGTTTGGCCTGGTGGATAAAGCTGCTTCTTTTCAGTCGCCCCATTGCTAGGTTTTGGAATCTGTCCTTCATTGGATGGCTCGGCATACAGAGGAACTTTTCTGCCTGTGTTAGCACTTTCGTGTCTCTGCGTTCTCTCAGTGCTTGTATCCTCCCCATTTTTTCCATCTCCACTATAGGCGTTGATTTCATTCATTGCCCCCGTGATGACCCTAAGCGCCTGGTTTTGCACCTTATCTAGCTCTTGTAATGTGGTGTTTGATGCTGGACACCACGCAGCTGACCCATATTCCAGGTGTGGTCGTATGCCCTGCTGGTAAACTTTACTAAGTATTTTCCCGCTGGCTCCCCATGTGGTTCCACTTAGTTTTCTCAGGATGGCTAGCTTCCTCCTGGCCTTTGTTGCTGCCTTGTTGATGTGCTGCTTCCATGTCAGCCTATCATCGAATGTAACTCCGAGATAGGTGGGTTGTTTATCTTCTCTCAGGAGCTCTTCGTTTATCTTGATGACACCAGCTTTTTGTTTGGGAGAGAGGGTGAAGAGCGTAGTGCTGCACTTGTCTGTGTTGATGCTGACACACCATCTATTTGCCCATGAGGTTAAGGCATCTATAGCTCTTTGTAGCAGTTTGGTGGCCACTGTTGCATGCTCATCTGTGCACCATATTACCAGGTCATCAGCGTACATTGCCACTTTCATTCCATGTGGTAGTTCAGCAACCAGGTCGTTGATGTAGACTAGGAAAAGTGTGGGGGACAGAACCCCTCCCTGAGGGACGCCATGACGCAGTAGAATTTTCTTACTCTTGAGGCCATCTAGTTGTACTCGGGCTCTTCTGTTATGCAAGTATGCTTTCACCCATTTGTACATCTTACCATTCACTCTACAATTTCTCAGTTTCTTCAGAAGCCCTTCTTTCCAAACCTTGTCAAATGCTTTCCTTAGATCTATCCATGCTGCTAGTACCAGTTTCTTATCTTGGAACGCATCCTCAATCTCTTGGGAAAGGTAAGTTGCCTGATCTTCGGTGGAATAACACTGCCTAAAGCCCGCCTGCTGTGGTACAAGAAGGTTTTCACTTTCAAGGTACCACTGTAGCCTGAGGTTGATGATACGTTCCATTGTTTTGCAGAGGCAGCTTGTAAGGCTGATTGGTCTGTAGCTGGAGGCAGTGGAACTGTCTTTTCCTGGTTTTAGGAGTGGTATCATGATTGCTTCCCTCCAGGTCTGTGGAACTCTGCCTGAGTTCCAACAGATATTGAAGATCTGCAGCAGCTTTGTTTTTGCTGCGGTTCCCAAGTTCTTAATCATTTCATTGGACACTCCATCAACTCCTGGCGACTTTCTCATTTTCAATTTGGATATTGCAAGCTCCAGTTCTCTGAATGTGATTGGTGCCTCCATAACTTCAGGTATGGTTCCATCTCGTCCTGCGTGTTGTTTCTCACGAGTCTCCTGTTGCTTCTCTGGGCTAACTTCGATGTTGTTGTCTTTAGCAAAGGAGTCTGCAAAGTGATCAGCTGCCTGTTTTCCCATGAGGATGTTTCCATCTTTGTACAGAGCAATCCTTGAGTTTCTCCCTGTACCTTCATCGTTAAGTTGCTTTACCAGCTTCCACAGTTTCCTCGTATCTCTTTCAAAGTTCAAGGACTCTGTTTTCTCCTTCCAGCTTCTTCGCCTGGCCTGCAACTTGGCCCTTTGAAATTTGGCCTTAGCTTGCTGGTAGTTATTGTGGTGTTCTTGGCATGGACTGGTCTCTGCCTGCTTTCGAGATGTTTCCACGTCGTTGTGCAGCTGCTCTAGTTCACTATTCCAATATGGTTTGTAGTGCTTACGAGCCCCTCTAGGTATTGTTTCACGAGCAGCCTGTAATATGCATCTGCTGAATTCATCGACTAGCTTATTGATGTCTTTGTCTACAGTCAGATCTCTAGCCAGTATACTAGTACGGTGCTGGTACATTGTCCAGTCTGCCATCTTGTAGTTCCACCTAGAGAGAGTGCTGCTCTCCTTGACAAGTTCATTTTCCACAATTAGGAAGACTGGCCGGTGGTCGCTGCCTCCAAGTTGTTTCCCTACAATGCGTGTGGTGTTCCACTCCAAGCTGGGTGAGTGGAATGCCAGGTCTGGTGTAGAGGTGGTGTGCCATGATCTCGAGTAGAAGGTTGGTGGGTCGATTGGCTGATTAATCAGGATAAGCCCATTGTCATCCTGCCAGTTTTCAAGCTCCTCACCTCTCCTGTCCATGTGATCATAGCCCCAGCTCTGTGAGTGGCTGTTGAAGTCTCCGCATACAATCAGTCTTTCTTTTGCTGGGATTGTATCTAGTGCCAGTGGGCGGTCGCTCGGACAGTAGTAGTTGAGCAGGTGGAATTCTGAACTTTCTGTCCTGAGATGAAGCATCTGGTATTCCGCCCCCTCCATATATGTTTCAAGCTGACATGCACTGATGTTATTCCTCACGAGTGTCAGTATTCCACCTTTTCGCCTGTCTATTCGGTCAGATCGGTAGCACTGGTAGCCTCTGATTTTGAAGGCTATGTCTTTGTTGAGGTGGGTTTCTTGCAAGCAACATACATTTACTTGCTCTTCATTCAAGATATTTTCGAGCTCTAATTTTTTGCTGTAGCCGTCTTTTTTACTATTGACGCCTTCAGCATTCCAGTGCATTATTTTAAATGGTCTTTTCTTTGCTTGGCCAGTAGCTCTATTCTCATGCCTCCTGGCTCCACGGGGCAATTGAGAAGGACCCCCAGTAGTAGGGGTTGGGCCCTTCCGAGGCAGAGGGCCCGGCACTGCGCCTGCCTGGGTGTCCATCACAGGGCGAGTGCCATAACGTTTTGCAGATATAGGCATACTTCCCATAGCGCATGTGCGTGGCATCCTGATTGCTGTGGTGCGCCTCTTGGCTGGTTGCCTCCGTCTTCAGCACCTTGACTTGCTAGGGCAGACTGTGGTCTTGCTCGAGTCTAGGAGGGCCTGGCCAGTCTTGGTTTTTCAGCCGCTGATGGCTG
This sequence comes from Oreohelix idahoensis, assembly GCA_024509875.1. NCBI lineage: Eukaryota > Metazoa > Mollusca > Gastropoda > Stylommatophora > Oreohelicidae > Oreohelix > Oreohelix idahoensis. The sequence continues at coordinate 34,777 of JAMPIV010001587.1, forward strand.
TACTTGAGCCCCATCTCCACGTCAAGGAGCTGGCCTTGATGGGGAAATTCTCTGTATAATTATCCTGCCTAGTATTTTGCTGGGAACTGAGAGAAGAGTGATGCCTCTCCTATTATTGCAGTCTGAAAGATCTCCCTTCTTGGGCAATTTGACAATTATTCCTTTGTTCCACTCTGATGGTGTTGTCCCCGTTTTCCACACTTGTGCAAATAGTGGTTCTAATAGTTCTGCTGCTAGCTCAGGGTCTGTCTTAAATAGCTCTGCATTTAAGTTATCATGGCCCGGAGCTTTACCGTTCTTTAACCCTTTGATTGCTGTGATGATTTCTTCTTTTCGTGGAATGTCTGTATTTACATCTAGATCGTTTTCAGCCTCAGGAACATTCAATTGTGTCTCTGGTATTTCCTTGTTCAGAGTTTCTCTGAAGTGCTCTGCCCATCTTGTTTCCTGTCCCTCTGCTGTCTTGATGAGATTTCCTTGCTTATCTCTTACTAATGTAATATTGTTTGCACCTTGTTTTCCGCTGATGAATTTAGTTATTTTGTATACTGTGCTTTGTTCATTTCTCAGTGCTGCCTCTTCTGCCTGTTTTGCAAGATCGTCTAGGAAATTCCTTTTGTTGGCTCGGGTTTGGCGTTTAACTTCCCTGTCCAGTTGACTGTACTGTTCGCTTTATAGTTGCTTTAACCTGGGGGACTTCGCTTCTGTTTTCTTTCTTTTCATTTCCTTTCTCATCTTTATGGTGTTTAGTGTTTCTGGTGTTATCCAGTCTTAATGACATTAATGCTAGTATTTTATCTAGGTCATTAAGCAGTGTGCGTATCTCAAGGTTTTCTAAGAAACACAGTACCAGTTTTATTTTTAGAAAGGCGTGTATGCTGCTGTAGGCTTTACTATCAAACGTGAAAGCGTTACAATTATGCAGACGAAGTAGAAAAAGGGGGATTTTTGTACGCTATTGAGACAGCACTGTTCTTTTACCATTCCTCTTTCCTTTTATTGAATTAATGCGTTAGGCTTTACATTTACTTTTTAATTTATATATGTGGATTTAGAATGTTTCACGACACTGCTGCATGTGCTTTTGTTTCATCATCTGTTATTCTCCCCATGCATTCTTTGGTCTCCCCACTCTTCTCTTCTCCTATTGCTTTAAGTCACTCAAGTATGGGTATTGAAAGGCTGTTTTCTGAGATTCTTCCTTTCCATATCCACAGACCCAAATAAGGCCACAAATTTTAACATACTAATCCAGATGGGCTGAACCTTTTTGAATATGGAAGCATTTCAGAAAACTTGTTCATAAAATTATTAATATCAATGTTTTATTAGGAAAAAGATCTTTATGTATGCTTTATAGACTACTCAAAAGCTTTTGACAAAGTGAAACACCAAGACCTTTTTGATATTTTACATGAACTAAATATAGACTAAGAGTTGGCTACCTGAAGAGCAGCAGCTGGGAGACTTTTTCAAGGCATAAATCGAGGATTTCTCAGCAAAAGAGAAGTTGGTAAGAAGACGAAGATGGCTGTATACCGCTCCACCTATGTCCCAGTCTTGACGCATGGATGCGAGTCATGGGCAATGACTACAACCCGCAAAAGCCAGATTCAAACCTCAGAAATGAGGTATCTGAGGAAGGTGGTTGAAGTAACAAGAAGAGACATGGTCCGCAACCAGACGATACGTCAAGGCCTAAAAACCCAACCCCTGCAGACCCAAGTAGAACAGTCCCAATTGAGATGGTTTGGCCATGTCTGCAGAATGGGAGAAGACTGGCTACCACGGCAAGCATGGGAAACTAAGAGCCAGGGATGCAGACCTCCAGGACGACGCAAAGTCCACTGGGAGGACAATATTAGACAATCTTTGAAGGACTGAGGACTATAATGGAACCAAGCCAGGAGGAAGACAGCCAATATAATAGTATGGCGCTCTCTCTTACAAATCTCTACACCTCACGGTAGAAGAGGAATGACTAAGTAAGTAAGTAAGTAAGATAGACGAGAAAGATCTTAGGATAGTAAGGAACATATATTGGGAACAGGAATTCGTGATCAGATTTGAAGAAGAACTAAGTGAATTCAGAGCAATTAAAAGAGGAGAGGGAGCCGCGCTAGCGTAGTGGTTACCACACCGCTCTGGCGACCGGGTGATCCAGGATCAAACCCGGGTGACGGCATTTGAGGATTTTTCGTCGACCGGGATTTGGACTGGATTAACTCGAGACCTGGCGAGAACATTTGAAGAAGTGTCGTCGACCAGGGACTGGCGGCTCCTGAGCTGACCCAGCTGTAATGGGTACCTCCGAAATCGGCGAGTATCTGCCTGAATGGCGAGGGACACCTGTCTCTGTACAAGAAAAAAGGGATACTCACGTAAAATCAATGTCAGGTTAGACATTAATAATAATAACCTGAGATTTCGCCTCGAGTATTAGTGGGCGTATGAAAAAAAAAAAAAAGAGGAGTTAGACAGGGATGTGTGTTATCACTGACCTTTTTAACATGTACTGCAAGACGATACTTCGAAACATTGAACACCTCGAGGGAATTAAAGTCGGAGGACGAAATATCAACAATCTGAGATATGCAGATGACACAGTTTTAATAGCAGAGTCAGAGGAAAATCTACAAATCATTCTAGACAAAGAAGTGGAAGAGAGCAAGTTGAAAGGATTATCTTTGAATGTTAGCAAAACTGTATGCATGGTAGTTTCTAAGAAAATACAAATACCAGTATGCTCTTTCAACAGCAAAAGAGAAAAAAATCAAACAAGTCAATCTCTTTAAATATTTAGGCTACACATTGACATCAGATGGCAGATGTGACACAAGAGATAAAGAAAAGGATCGACATGTCCAAAGAAGCCTTTACTCGGATGAGCAACGTAATGAAAAACAGAAACATCACCATAAGCACAGAAATTTGCTTACCAATGGGCTACGTATGGTCCGTTCTTTTATATGAATGTGAATGTTGGACAATGAGTAACCAAATGGTGGAAATACTGGAGGCAGCAGAAATGTGGTTTTTGAGGAGGATACTGAGAATATCGTGGACAGAGAAGAAAACAATTGCCGAGGTATTGACAGCTGCGGGTGTTAATAGATCGCTCATCAAAACCATCAGGAAAAAACATGAAATTTATGGGACATATTAACAGAAGAGGAGGAGTGGAGGAATTAGTCTTATGTGGGAAAATACCAGGTAGGAGAGGAAGAGGAAGGCAGAGAAAGATGTATGTGGAAAGCTTAAACAACTGGGCAACAAACAACAGCATGAGCAACAACAACCTCATTAGACTATCAAAAGACAGAGAAGATTGGAGGGTCATGATCGCCAATGTCTGTTCCAGACCAGGCACCTGAAGAAGAACAAGAATTAGGAAAAAACACAAAAACTCATTTATATATGGTATTGTACAGTATAAACAACATAAGAAATGTGAACATGAAATGATTAGCTTTGACTCATATTATGAATAAAAAATATTTTTAAAAATCAAGGAAAAGAAAATAAGCAAATTTTACTCTCAGTGAAACTTTTGCTCCAGAACCAATGGTGACAGGTATTTTATATCAGGCCTGTGTTTGGTCGCTATGCATGCAGCACTAGTTTCATCAGTAAGTTTACCTCTATAATTAGACTTGACAAAGTTCATAAATGAAAACAGTAACTGACATAAATATATCAATGAAAATGCCGTTAATACTGCCATTGTGAGATTTTTCAGTCAAAAGTTTCAGGAATGGCTATCCATCCAGAGTTTCATAAATTCATTTTTGCAATTTTCTGTGCTAATCCAGTCAATAACCTATCTTTTTCAATTTTTTTTTTTTAGTTCAGCTCTTAAGTCAACAAATTTTTTGCATCTAAATTGAAAACAGTTGCATCTCCAAATCAATATACTGCAATATTTTCAGATTAGTTTGTGTAATGTTAACTATCTGATTACTTTATGAATTTTGCAGTTTCTTCAAATAATCTGAACTTAGCAAATCTTAAGAAAATTGCTCAGTAGTTTAATCAGTGATGCTCAAACATTGAATTTGAAGGCTCTGAATGTCTGTTTTCTCATGAATTTAAAGATTCGACATGTTTTTTTTTTTTTTAGTGTGGGTCATATTTAAAAATACTACTCTTGACATCACATTAAAAAAATTTCAGTTCGGTTTCAAAGGCTTTTATGTTATCAAACGTGACATCAAGTGTTTTGCCTAATCCCTGTAATTTGATGTTCACATCATTTAAATGTGAGGAGCATTCTGTGGAAAGCATCATTCTACAGATCTACAAAATGTCAGATAGTTCTTGACAAGAAATGTTTCATTCGTCAATTATTATATTTATTTATTATGAGTGGGGTATAAAGAATCTTGGGGCATCACTACATCCTGTGTGTGAAAAAAATTATTTGAGTGCCATCTTGGGCTCTCAGGCTATAGTTTTAACACTCCTGGACTAGTTCTTGTGACAGAGTTTTATCGTCTGTTCTTCGTGGAGTGCGGACGTGTTTTCATAGAGCTCTACTTTTGTATTTGTGAAAGTGTGTTCCTGCTATAATTTGTGATGGATTTTAATATCATTGTGTTTGGTATCATTGTGGCTTTGTTGTGAAATCATTTTTGTGGTGTCAATATGAACAGAAATGTTAGATTTTGTTCTAAAAGGATCTACTTTTATAATACACTGTGCTGTTTTGCATCTAAACTTGTAGCATTGTTAAATGGGTAGCCGACAACCCACGAATAGTTGAGCGCCCAACAATATGCACTCATTAGTCGACAGATTTGTGATTTTCCAGAAAGTTATCGACGATCGATTTGAATGCCATCCATGCGCGCAGTTCACTACCATGTAACAAGTTCTCGAATTGTTTGTCTGCAATAACTTTCCTAATCTGAGGTCCTACAAAGATACCTTCCTTTATCTTTGCATCGCTAACTTGCGGAAACTTTTCTCGAAGATAAGTGAAAGCTTTGCTCGTTTTATCTAACGCTTGTACAAAATTCTTCATGAGCCCCAACTTTATATGTAACTGTGGTAAATTGAAGGTGTCTTTGTTAACTAATGGCTCGCGTATTACATTTTTATGCCCGAGCTGCATACGATCCCGGATAGGCCACACCTTTCTTGCATAATGTTATTGTCTGTTGCGGCTGTCCCATTCACATCGGAAGCAACAAAATTTAGTATACCCAGTCTGCATGCCCGTGAGAATTGCAATGACCTTTAGGTCTCCACAAATCCGCCATTGGTAGTCATTGTACTTTATATTTGCTGAAAGTATAGCCATATTGTCATAAGTTTCTTTCATATGAACAGAGTAGGCGACTGGAATTGATGAAAAAAAATTTATGTTATGCAATGACACGGCTTTTAGACTAGTCTTGGAAGAATCGATTAAAAATCGCCATTCGTTGACTATGTGCTCATGACCGTTTACATCTTTGCAATAGCAAATGTCATCATCCATCTCAAAGTATTGAACAAGTTCTCTGTGTCTATGACAAAATTTAGATATCGGAGTATTGGGCGCTAAAAGATTCCATTCTTTGAGTCGCGAACCGAGTAATTCCGCTTGTCCTTTGGTAAGAGCGAGATCACGTATTAGATCTGAAAGTTCTGAATGGTTAATTAAGTAAACACCATCATTCACCGGTATGTAATCTGAGTCAGAATTAGTTTCTAAAGCAGGTAAACTATCACTTTCTGATGGTTCATTTATGTCCAACGGATATTGTTCTGGTGGTACTTGGATCGGACACGTGATTGGATCATGAGGCACTGGTTTCGAAACCGATTTAATATTTGGATAAACCACAGACTTTCTAGTTTTAAAAGTGAAACCATGGATATTTGTCAAGCAGAAGTAACAATCAGTAGTGTGATTTGTATGTTCACGCCATATTACTGGCACGCCAAAAGGCATCGACTTATGCTTCGGCGATTTTCGTAACCAACCTGCCAATGTAGCGAACAAACCGCATTTGGCTTCCAAGATTTATTTGCATCATCAACTTTCGAATCGAAATAAAGTTCATATGCTATCTTTAGTAATGGTGTAAAGTTTTTCTGGTCAACACGATCGGTAAAATATCCGCACACGTAACAGAACAGATCAGCCGAATTTCTACAACTTCTAGAAGCCATATTTTGCTCAGAATGATTTCAAAATACAGTAACTATTTGAAAAATCGCGTAACATATGTCATGCATCTTTTAGCAGTATAAAAAGTAGAATTATGTTGCTTTTTATTAATTTTTAATAAGTTATATAGTAAAAATGAAACGGAGCAAATAACGGTTTCCCAAAAATATATTTATTCACAAATATCTTAAAAACCCGACGTGATAGAGATAAACGGATTTCAGATTTGAAATCAGCGCAAGAAACTGACCTAAGAACACTTATTCTTATATAAGAAAGAAAAATGTTGTTTGTCAGTGTTATAGGTCTTCAGCGTGGGGCCTTTTTGCAAAATCTACTATAAAAATGAAACCCCGCGACCCAAATCGTCACGCCAGAGCGATGATTATCAGCCATGAACAAAGCTAATTACCTTCTTCCTTTGCAGTACCAGCAATAACATTCACAATGCCAAACGTAAACTCAGTCACCACCACTCGACCGAGCAGAAAGAAACAAAAGGACTACGTCTTAAATGCTTCTAAAGCAGTGAAAAAGAAGACCAGGGTTCTCAATGCAGACACACCCTCAGCACCATTAGTGACACTACAATAAAAAAACCAGAACCAGTGTGTGATATTAACATTTCAAACATTGCTCGAGTACGAAGCATTGCGTGGCTTGTCCAAGGCCTACTATAAATCAATCGCCTCTATTGAATCTCACACTGATACTAATGGTGCTCATGTCAAAGATGTAATTTCTACTGGACACGTTTTTCTCCATTTCTACAATACTTCGAACAAAGTTATGGTTCAAGGCTCAAAGACTGCAGTTAAAGAGTGGATCCAGAAAGATTTGAATCATTTATGGGAAACAGCAACGACTGCTGGAGTCAGTCTAATGGCTATAACTCAACAGCTGTTATCAACAATGCGCCAACAACTTCTGATGCCCAGAAATTAGCCCCCACTTACTGTTCCTTTCCCATTGTCTCTGATACATTTGTTCAGGAGTATGACAAACAACTACAGATGGTACAAGAAACGCCTTCCTCTACATCAAGATCTATCATTACAGAGACACCTTCCGTTACATCAAGATCTACCATTACAGAGACAGAGCATAATTCATTCATAGGATTGCTTGATAGTAGTCTAGAAAGGACACCACGCAAGCAAACTATACAATTATCACATGATGATGTGTATACAAAAATAACATCTGAGATGGAGCTACTGAAAGCTGAATTGAGCAGTCTTAAAAAATCTTACGAACAGCTTCAGGCTGATCACACGTCTCTAAAAAGTCGCTACGAAAACAGCAAAACTCACATTCAGCAGCAGACTACACAACAGCACACAAACGAATTGGGTCACAAACAAAAACGTGCGGACAGCGTCCGACCTCAACAACAAATACTACATTCAGAACTACGCTTTAATGATGTAATTCCCTGGACACTCCGGAAAATCTGCAGAATTCCGGTCAAAATTTCAAATCACCACCCGCCACTTCGACCGGCAGCTGCCAGCACACACCACAAGACTTCTAACAGCCACAGCACAACTGGAACAAGGGAAGCAACAGCTGTTATCACTGGCACCCACACGAACAGAAGATAACATCTCATCTTTGGGGACCAAACCATGAAGGAGCTTCAACAATCAAAACTAGTAACTGGTGATACTGATTCTGTATCTGTTCGCTTCAAGAACTGGGCATCAACTCATGACCTACTGACCCTCCTTAAACGGTTTTCGCCTGATCTCTCTGTAACTAGAGTAACTGTGCACATAGGTCTGTCAGACTCAATAAAAGATATTGAACTCTCACAGACAGACCTAAATGAGATCACATTCATATTTCGGTCCCCATTCTATAATGCCAAAATTTATTTTTCCTCTATTATCCCGCCAGTCCGTGCCTATTACCGCAAATGTGTTGAAACTAACAATGCTAAACTTAAATTAAAAAACACTGCCTCAGAAATGAACATGTTTTCATAGATCACAGCTCGGTCTTCCTTGCCACATCTGGAGCCCCTAGGAAGCATCTTTACAGCGGCGACATTACATTATCCAGTCAAGGGACCAGTATGTTGACGACAAATATAAAATATCCAGAAAGCACCCTCAAAGGCACAACTCGCACATCAGCATCCATATATCCATCCAAATGCCATGTGAATATAAATAGCTACTCGTCTAATGCCAATTATGACCTTCATTTTTCATCACTACCCACAACTTTAAACACCAGCCGCCCAAAATCATCAGACAATCAGGATCATCACGTTATACCTCTTGTTAGCACCATGGATGTGCAAGAAACCAACAATGTCTGCCTTCAACAACCTTCTGCCACAGATGACCCTCCTCGACAACACCGACTTGACCCACTCCATTCCCAAAGGTCTGTAAGTGATCCAATTCAATCTGCTCAGCCTTCATCAACAGAAATGTCACCATGTCCTCTGTCGTCCCAGACACCAATGAGAGTTCACCCCTCATCGCTGTCGTCACAGGTTTACCCACATCAACCCATATACCCAGCCTTTCATCATTTCCTACATCAACAACGACTCTTGGACTATGCACCTTACACTTGGAGGTCGTACTTGCCGGAATATCCCACTCATTCAACAACAGTACCTCAACATCCCGCTTTCTACCAAATGCATCATCTATCACTGCCAAATCCACCGCACTTCTATTTTCAACAACCTTTTCCATATTAACAGCGACTGTTGGCCTCACTGTAACACCAGCAATTGTCGATTGTTGTTTTATATATATATATATATATATATATATATATATATATATATATATATATATATATATATATATATATATATATATATATATATATATATATATATATATAATTTTTTGTTTTTCCCCCACGCTGTTTGCCTGTCTGATATGAGTGCTTGATTTGTTACATTTTTCACCTATTTTTGACGTAATTCAATTAGCTGAATTGTTTGTAATTAGTTTTCAAAGTGCCCCACTTATTAATACCACCATTAATTCCCCTTCCTTGGTAAAACTTGTTAAATTTAGTATTTATTTACCTTTTTATTTGAGCACAAGCTTCTTTACATAACATAAATGCCAGGTACTTATGAACAGTTACTAACCATGAATGGCTTACGACTTGGCCATCTGAACGTAAACCATCTTTTAGGTAAACTTCCAGAACTCACACAAGTTCTCAATCAAAATTTCCATGTTTTTGGGCTTTCAGAAAGTCGTCTGAATGAGAAAATAACTGATGGTGACATTGCACATAATGGTTTTAAAACTATTCGGTGAGATTCTAGTAGACAATTAGAGACAGGTTTATATTTCCACTTCTCTCAATTATCACCGCAGAAACGATCTAGAGACCATAGATATAAAATGCATATTCTTCTTCTTCTTCCGTCCTTAGCCACCGACCGTCGAAGCAGTCAGTGGCCATTACGCCTAGTGGCGTCTTAGGGCAACAGCAGATAGGCTTTCTTTGCCATTGTTTCCCATCACGCCTATTGGCGTCTTTAGGGCAACGGCAAATCAATCCATCTGCTGTTGTTTCCGTAATCGAAGTGACTGGCAAACGGGTGATCAGCCCGTTGGTAAAATGCATATGGTTAGAGGTAAAGCCACAAAAGCAAAGACCCATTGTAATAGGATATCTTTATCGAAATCCCAGTGTAGGAACAACATGGTTTGAAGATTTCACAAACATGATGGATAAAGTTATCACTACAGTCAATGAAATTATTATTCTTGGTGATTTCAATATTGATATGCATAAGCCAAACTAAACACGGACCAACATCATAGCATCATATAACATGAAACAAATAGTCAACAAACCTACCAGAGTAACAAAAACATCATCCACACTGATCGATCACATCTATGTAACCTGTCCAGAAAACATTATAGAATGTTCCATCCTTACTATTGCTATGAGTGACCACTATCCCATATGTTGCACTTTGGCAAAAAATGGGTACAAATCTCAAAAAAAATAAACACATCAGTATTGAATATAGAAGTCTAAAAAATTTCAAACAAGAATTATTTTTAAATGATTTGCGAAATGCGCTTTTCGCCGATGTTTACCAACTTCCTGATCCTGATGACGCCATTGCATATTGGACACGGACATTTTATAGTATTTATAATAAGCATGCGCCTACTAAAGAAATTCGCGTAAAAAGACAAGTAAAATCTCCATTTATCACACAAGAAGTACTTGCCACTATGAGGCAGAGGGATCGAGCACACAAAAATAAGGACATCATTACATATCGGGTAGCAAGGAACAATGTACAATATTTAATTCGCAGAGAAAAGAAAAACTACTTTAGTAATTTAGTTCAAAGCAAAAGCAACAGTAGAAATATATGGAAGGTAATCAATACCTTAGTGAACAAAAGAAATTTGCCAGACTCACAAACTCTCAATTCTTCATTTACTTGTACAGACTTCAGCAATCATTTTCATGCAGACATCAACAATATAAAATCCGCCATACCTTCTTCCTCTTGTGACTTCAGCGAATTATCTACGTTCTGTGAGAACAAGTGTACTAACACCATTCCATGCGACATTCCTTTTATAACAGTTAACGAAGTTTATAACTATCTTATTGATCTTAAAGATAATAACTCATCAGGACTTGATGGAATCAGTAATTGAATACTGCGTTATGCTGCACCAGCTATTACTGATCCACTGTCAGTTATAATCAATGTCTCGCCTTTAAAATTACTAAAGTATACCCTCTTGTTAAACCTGGTTCATCAGATAATAGCAACCTTGGTAACTATAGGCCCATTTCTCTTATATCGTCGCTGTCCAAACCACTGGAAAAACACATACACAAAACAGCAATAGAACACCTAGCCAATAATGACCTGCTAGTTGATAGTCAGTCGGGGTTTAGACCAAAACATTCATGCCACACAGCCTTAACAAAAATGATAGACAACTGGCATCTAAACATCAATAGCGATAATTTATGTGGAGCAATCTTTGTAGACTTTAAAAAAGCATTCGATATGATAGATCACACTATTTTAATCAGAAAATTAGAAACAATGAAAGTAAATCTTAAGCTAGTGAAGTTAATTAAATCATTCCTAACAGACAGACAACAAGTGGTGTCTTACAATAATTCATTGTCCAACCCAACTGTTGTCGATATCGGTGTTCCTCAGGGCTCTATTCTATGCCCTCTTCTCTTTGCCGTATACATTAATGATCTTCCTCTGCACATCAAACATTCATCCTGTGACCTGTTTGCCGATGACTGTACTGTTTACATTAGTGACAAAAGTTGCACCTCACTAGAACTATCTTTACAAACTGATACACATAATCTTATTAAGTGGAGCAACAAGAATCGAATGCAAATAATTATTAGTAAAACGAAATGTATGTTAATATCAACCAGATAAAAACTACAAAACTCGCAGAAAACAACACTTCAGCTCTACATTGGAACATCACTAATTGAAAACGTAAATGAACATAAAACTCTAGGTCTAACTGTTGACCAGCACCTAAGTTGGAACTCACATGTAAGTGCACTTACAAAGCTAACGGCACAAAACGTTTACCAATTAGCCAAAATCAAACACTTCCTGGATGAGGGGGCAAGGAAAATGTTCTACACATCTCATATACAAACATACCTAGACTATTGTTCCACAATCTGGGATGGTTGTTCCATATCCAACACAAAAAGGCTCCATTCACTTCAAAAACGTGCAGTGCGCCTAGTTGCTGATAAACAAACACATTGTATAGATCTATATAACTATCTTAAAATATTACCCCAAAGAAAGCACTTCCTATTTAACAAAGTTAAATTCGCTCACAAAATCTTGTCACTGAATGCTCCAACGTATCTGTGGCCACTTTTAAAATTCAATGAAAAACGTGGTCAGCGCTTAAACCAGTTACAGGTACCCAAGCCCAGGCTAGATTTGTTCAAGAAGAGCTTGGCTTACTCAGCTGCTCATCTTTGGAGCAATCTTCCACATGACCTGAAAAACATGCACAGTCCCTACTCATGTAATCGTAGACTGTTCAAATACATTATGAGTGCGGATTATATGCCGCCCTAAGGGATTATGTTTCAAATTATTATCTAATATACTGTATGGAGGGTCTGATCTAGTTTTTCATTTTAATATACCTTACTTCTTAATTGTAATCAGATACTGTAAATGTATGCTTTTATACTACTTATAATGTTGCATCACCATTAAACTGATACCTTAAGTATGTTGGAGAATGTCTGGATACCTAGCAATAAAAGATGAATAAGAGGAAGGGCAAAATGCAAGACAGGCCTATATGCACGATTCTCATCTATCAGTCAATACCCTTTACCTCCCTAAGGAGCATAGGTCATAAAGCTGGATCTCGTATAATGGAGGCATCAACAATTCACTCCCTGTGGCAGTATCTGCTTGGGACTCAAAGCTGCTCACCTGTGGGAACATTTTCCGCATGCGCTGACAACACCCTAAGTCCCAGGTCATTCAATAGCAGATTTCCAATATGTCACGAGTTCTTATTATATGCTACCATAATCTGATTACGTTTCAAATTATGTCTAATTTACTGTATGAATGGTTTAGATTTTGTTTGTTTGTATTTTTTTTTTTTTATTAATTTTTTAATTAATTTTAATTTTTTTTTTTTTCCCTCTCTCTCTTTCTCTTTTTTTTTTTTTTTTTTTAACATACTTAAATTTGATTATGACTGGATGTTACAAATGTATGTTATTATTTTACCTTGATAATGTTGTATGCTTAAATAATGCTCAAAATACATGTGCGATTGAAAGGATACGGTATGTAAGATGACAGAGAGAAGAAGGGCAGAATGTAAGACGGGCCTGCGTGCCCAATTCTTAACCCTTTGAAAATAAAGTTTGTTCGTTCGTTCCCTTAATTAGAAGATATTTCAGTTAAGACTTACGCTTACTTCTACCTGTTTTATAATCCATTTAACTTGATGCAGAGGAAAATAGATATTTATTAGCAAATTCACCCATTCAAACACTCGTTTTTTTTTTTTTGTCTCTGTTTATTTAATTATTTATATATATAAATATTTTCTTTAGGAGGTCGCACGTTAAAAAATCTCACAGCAGTTGGAAATCGTAAAGAGTAGACCTATCAGACCGCTGCCCTGGCAAAATCTAACAATTAGAAACCTACCCACCACAAAAATATTTATAGAATGTGTGATTCCTATATACACACATTGGGATTCTCGCGGGTGCTACAGAGTTTTTGCTTTGTGCTGTAATCCTCCTTGTGAGATCTAAGGGAGGAGATCGGAGCACTGATTGAGTAGTCCGTGTGCAGTGAAGATAGTCCATCAAACCAAACAAAACCAAATAAATTATTTCTTTAGGAGTGTTTAATTGTATCTGTCATCATCGTTTTATTATGTTTGCAGCAAGTGCATGCATGTGGGCATGCTTGTATGTGTTATGTTTTATAACATACATTTTAACATATTGGTGTTACTGATTATGTAAGTTATGAAATAGATATTTTATTAATATCTTAAATGTTTCCAGTATTTTTACTGGTTTTGAATGTTATGGAATTATTTAATGTTAATGTTAATCAGAATTGACGTCATTGCACTCCAGGCAAACCCAAAGGTGCTCAGTCTCCCTCAGCAAATGTCGAAGGGTATGAATGCTAATTGTTCCTGTTGCGCACTGGTTGTATACACGGCGGATGCATCCTCTCATACGTCCATCCCTGCTGGTCTTACGTTTGATGCCAAATTCCAGCAGTCTTAGCCTTGATGATTCATCAATTGCAGTGTAATTCTCTAATAGACGAACATGAATTGCCCTCAGTATTTTTTCCTTATCCATGGTCAATGCACCTTTTATGGGTGCTCTTGAAGCTAGTCTGTCAGCTCTTTCATTGCCACGTACCCCGGCATGACCAGGACAGTAGATTGTCACAGAGGTTTTATGATAATTGAATTGCCTATATCCTCTTCTTTTTCTTTCACCCGTATCCTCTATTTTATTATCATTCTTTACCTTTTTCCTGTATTTTTCGCATCCATTCGTTTGCGAAAAATATTTTCTTCCCCATTCTCAACTTTACCGTTTTCTTTCTCATACTGGTAAACGCATTTATGACATAACGTATCAGTCTCTACACTAGACGGGAGAGCGTTAAAATGCATTCTATTGCATTTGATGTCAGTGGACGATAGAACGTGTGAATAATCGTCCGGGCAGACAGAGATAGCAGACATGCGTCTGTATTTTTCTCATGTCACGGGCGTTTCGTCAGGCTAGTTCCCGGTTAGGTGTCATACCATCTAGCATTTTCACCTGACACGAACGTTTCTCTCGGAGTGAAGTGTGATATGACACTCACGCAGCGCTCGGGAATGAGACATATAGTCTGGGTTTTTCCATGACACTTACGCTTCTCGGTCAGTTTGTTAACGTAGGTGTGAAGACGCACCGGTGGCACTTACGGCATGCGTCTAAGTTACGTAAGTGTTAGGAAAGACGAGAGATTGCATGGTTTTGGAAATAGGGCACATTCTTTGTGTGTGTTTCATATATCTTAAACGAGAGCTTGAGACTTAATTCACTCAGTAACTTCGCAGTCAAGACTAGAACAAGCCTTCGTTCGATTCCTAAGAATCTCTGTTAATAGAGATGGCATTTAGTTTGGTCGAAGTGGTTTAAGTTCTTAGTAGTTCTGTGTTGAGGTAAATATTATATATATATTATATCTAGTATTTTTCGAAGTGTTCAAAGTGTTAGATCGCTTATTTTATTTCCCGAGTTCTTTTGTGCAGAGTGAATAATTTATAAGTCTGTTATATTCTCTAGCTGATGAGTTACAGTGGAAAACAGAATAAATTATAATTTTTAGCTTACACTCAGTCGGCTATTAATGAATTTAATTTAACTGTTAAATAATCAGACGAGAATAATTTTTCTAAACTAACTTATAAATGCTAGATGCCTCATGAGTGTTGACGGAATACGTATGTATTCCTAATTCATGAGGATTGATGATTTTATGAATATAACTTATTGCACAGGAAGTTTTAAATGATAAGTCAAGCTGTACGCTTGCATTTTAAAAACGTAAGTTATATTGAGTACATAATATGTAACATATTTCATATGTGTTTTTTCTTTATTCAGTGAATACTGGGGTAACCCAAATTTTGCCAGCGTTTTGTACAGAGACATACCTAATAAATGCTTTTACTGGGCCTTTGAGCCAGTGCATATTTTCTACACTAACTCTAATGCACATGCTGCCTTGTGGCGAGAAAAATTACAGAAATCTAAAACATTAACTTTCCGACATTGTTGACAAGTGTGTGGTGAACCAAGATTATTTGTTGAGAAAAGTTGTCCACCGGTCATCTTCCTAATTAAGGGAAACCTCGTGTTCTGACATTGTGTGCTCGTTTAAGCCCAATTCTTACATCGTGAGTCAAGTGACACTAACTTTAGTCTGAAATAACTATCGCATGAAGCAGACGCTCCCCAGATCCATTTTGATGAAACCAACAAACAAATCTGCAGAGCTGGGATCTGTTTCATTAAACGACAGTAACAGATAAAAAGTGTGAGTGTCCCAAAGTTTGCGCCAGACGGCGAACAACAGCACGATTGTAAGTATATGAGGGCCCTGATGAAAGAACCGAGTGAAAGTAGACTGAAGGATGTTCTTTGTTTGAGTCACCCACGTTGTAACTTCCTTTATGCAAGTTATTGCTAACAATATTTACCCTTAGAAAAGCAGAGTATCAAGTCTGTCCTTACCTTAAAAGGGGGAAACCATAGACTCAATCATATGTATCTGTAACTCTTTGGGGTTATCACTTTTCTCTAACGGGACTGAGAGCTATATATATCCAGGGGAGGACCATACAAACGGGTCTATCACTAGTGTAGCATTCCTTGATTTTTTATGACTGTGTATGCTTTTGATGTATTTTATATGTTGTGATGTAAGTTTACTATGATAATTAAACTATACCTACACTTAATTCAGTGTGGTGGTCAGTTCGTTCCCATAATATCTATATAATCATTGTTATAGTGTTCCCACGTCTGTGTGTCTTACTATCGTCAATTGTATGTGCGGGCACATGAGTGGATAGATATATATTAATATATATATAATTTTTTATAGACTGTCTGACTCCTCTGGATCTGTTGTAGAAGATAGGCGGAGAGAGAGAGAGATCTGGATCTAATTGACAACAATCCAAGCATGTGCCGCATCATCACAATAGGGGTATCTTGCGTGCATCCCAAGACTATATGCATCCCTTCGTTTTGATTGCATTCCAGTTGTTCACATTGTGATATTGACAGTGTGAGTATTCCCAGGCCATACTCGATTACAGACAAGACCAGCTGATGATACAGGAGAAACAGTAGTCTCTGCTCGATTTCCGGGACAGCCTCTATAAATTTCTACCATCTCACTCGTGGAACTCTATTTCTATTATCACATCTCACTGTGGCTATCACTCATTCTAACCTATTCAGAAGGGACCAACCCAAGTCTTAATTCCCCTATCAAAAATCTACGATATAGATCCATATCAGTTCTTGAAGATTCGATGCTTCTGTGGAGGTTTTCCATTCATGTCGAAGCCAGCCATTTTGGACCTTTTGAAGCATGGATTGTGAGTCTGATACAATAAATGCCTTTGTTAATAGTCTCAGACAGCCATCTTAACTCTTAGTATACGAGCGGCCTTTTAGAAAGGCCGACGATCGATCCCCGTTTTACGACCGGCCTTTCTAAAAGGCCGAGACGGTTTAGACGGTTTCCGTGTCAATAGTAAAAATGTATAGGTGAATGCATGTTTAATACCACTGAACAATTTAGTTAAGTGCATGATATAGGGGTTTCATTTCTTCACATTTTGATATATAACACTTTGTGTTATCTTTATAAATAAATTATTTATTGCAAAATCTGTAAAGGTAGTCATGTCTAAAAATGTACTCTTTGAAATTAGCCTGCGCGCCCAATTCTTTACCCTTCGAAAATAAAGTTCGTTCGTTTGTTCGTTCGAGGTTTTTGATCTCGTATACTAAGAGTTAAGGCAGCAGTAACTGCCTCTACCTCCATTCTCATGCTGGAGGTTATCATCATGTAAGCCCCATTGTGTTCATCGACGGTTCTGCCCTTTACTCTAGCAGAGAAGCCCCACCCTGATTTATTACCACAGATTACAGATCCTTCAGTGTACACAATGGCATCATCATCCCCAGCATTATCATTTATAAGCTGATCAATTTCCAGCTCTGCTCTCCCATTGGCCCAAGTTCTGCATTCTCTACCAAGGCTGATGATGATTTGCTGGTAGTTCATCCAGCTCTCATCTGACTTACTCCACTCTTCTCCCTTGAATATATTTTCAACTGGGGTCACCTGTCTAATAGTCTCCTCTGCCTGTGACATCCATGACATCCCCCTCTTTATTCTCGCTCCTTTGATGTCAGCTATGTTCCCATGCAGGGGATGCCTTTTGTCTGGTTACACGCTTTTACCTGGGCCATCTTATATCTGGATCTAATTGACAACAATCCAAGCATGTGCCGCATCATCACAATACGGGTATCTTGCGTGCAGCCCAAGACTATATGCATCCCTTCGTTTTGATTGCATTCCAGTTGTTCACATTGTGATATTGACAGTGTGAGTATTCCCAGGCCATACTCGATTACAGACAAGACCAGCTGATGATACAGGAGAAACAGTAGTCTCTGCTCCAGGTGCACTGCAGCCATTGTTTTTAGGGCTGCCAGACCTCTCTTGAACTTCTGTATGATGTGATCAACATGGTGCTTATATGATAGCCCACGATCGAATGTTACTCCAAGGTATTTCAACTTGTTCTGTCTTTCAAATTTCTGTCCACTGAGAGTAATGTCTGGAAGATCTGCTTTCAATATGGAGTTATTCAAGGAGCACCAAAGCACACAGGCATTGTTGGGATTAACCTTGTAGCTGGTTTCATCACACCATTTAGAAACTGCTTGAAGTGTCTCATGTATGCTTTTAACCATTTCGTTTCTATCTGAACCAGTCCTGTAAATGAGCAAGTCATCGGCAAAAGTTAATGTTCGTCCCAAACCTGTTGGTTGGATTGCAGCTACTTTTGCTGTATAGATGTTAAACAGCACAGGTGATAATGGAGAACCCTGGGGTAATCCTGGGCAAATGTGCATTGGTTTTGATGTCCCCAAGTGAAATGCAACTGCTCTCTCATTTAAGGCAGCTGCTATCCACCTTGTTAGCCATGGGTTTACACCACATTCCTTTACATAGTCCATCAAGGTTGCAAAGTTAACACTATTGTAAGCATCCTCTAAGTCAATTGCCACAGCCACCATTTCTTGTTTATCCTGGAAACCCTCATATACATCGTACGCAAATGTTCCAGTGTTACCCCATGATACTTTTATTGGTCTATAACTGCCTCGGGTATCAGGGAGGATGTGTGCATTTTCAGGGTGGTTCATTAATTGTCTCGCCACTATCTTCTCAACTAATTTGCCTTAGACATTCTGCAATGAGGCGAGATATATTTTGACCTCATATCTGACGAGGATGTTATGTACTCGTATACTTTAAAAGCAAGTAGAAACACTGCTCTGGGTCCTGATGGTGTACAGTATCAACACATCAAGCAGCTTGATGACAGAGGTATTACGAATGTAGTGATGGATTTCAACACCAATATACAGAATGCTGAGGTGCCGGAAGACTGGCTACATAGCTACCTACGGCCACTTCCTAAACTTGGTAAAGACCCCACATTGCTTAGCAGCTATCGAATCATCACATTGCAGAATGTCTATGGAATTATTTAATTTATTGAAATGTTTTCAGCATTTGTATATTCAAGCTAAATTAGTTGAGTGAACATTATTGCACACACCAGAAGTAGTATTTTGAGAGAGAAACATTTCAATTGAGAATTTTAAATTCATTCATTGCAGCTTGTAGTTTTGACTGGTTGGAAGCCAGGTTCAGGTTCCACTAATACCATGCGAATAATTGCAGCTCATGACATGTCAGACAAGGATTTCCTGCCCCCCATTGTAGGAATAAATTCGGTTCCATCGTTCACCAGAGAAAAAGACTTAGCGAAGGAGTTGTCTACAATGTCTATTGCTGAGGAGAATGGAGATGTAATATTCTTCTAGGTAACTGTTAGCCACATCTTCATTTAAGTGCCTGCAGCAATATTTATCAGATTGTTCATGGTAAGACTTATCCACATCAGTGTCAGATTATTCAAACAAACTCTTACACATGAATGTGTCAGATCGTTCAAGGTAACTCTTATACATGTGTCTTATAATGTATGTGTGTCAGATTGTTCAAGATAACTCTTATACATGTGTGTGTGTGTGATTGTTCAAGGTAACTCATACATGTGTCTGTGTCAGATTGTTCGAGGTAACTCACTCGTGTGTATGTCAGATTGTTCAAAGTAACTGACTCTCTCTGTGTGTGTGTGTGTGTGTGTGTCAGAGTGTCAAATTGTTCTAGGTAAATCATACATGTGTGTGTGTCAGATTGTTTTATGTAACACTTATACATGTGTGTGTCAGATTGTTTTATGTAACACTTATACATGTATGTGTGTGTGTGTCAGATTGTTTTATGTAACACTTATACATATGTGTTTGTGTCAGATTGTTTTATGTAACACTTATACATGTGTGTGTGTGTCAGATTGTTTTATGTAACACTTACACCTGTGCATGTGTGTCATATTGTTTTATGTAACATTTATACATGTGTGTGGGTATCAGATTGTTTTATGTAACTCTTATACCTGTGCGAGGAAGAAATAGAAGAATACTATGAAGAGCTACAACACACACTTAAACCAGTCAAATCAACAGATGTGTTGATAGTAATGGGGGATATGAATGCAAAAGTAGGAAAAGGAAAATACAAGAAAATAGTAGGACAGTATGGATTAGGGACAAGAAATGATAGAGGAGACGGACTTGTCCAGTTCTGTGAAGAAAACCAGCTGGTCATATGTAACACCTTTTTTGAAAACCACCCAAGGAAATTATACACATGGAAAAGCCCAGGAGATATAACACGAAATCAAATCGACTATATCATGATAAAACATAGATTTAAGAACAGTGTCACAAGTGCAAAGACATATCCTGGCGCCGACATAAATTCAGATCACAATCCAGTCGTCATCAAAGTAAATATAAAGCTGAAAAGAGCAGGAAACAGAAGACAGGAGGAACCCCAGATAGAAATATCAGCGCTGAAACAACCAGATATAAAACAGAAATATTTAATCGATGTCAAAAATAAATATCAACAGTTATTGACAGAAAGCATGGAGCATTATAGAAGAGAAAACCCAGAAAAAAAAGCAACCGCAAAATGGGAATGCTTAAAAACAAGCATACAATCAGCAAATGCAAATTTACCTAAAAAGGAGTCTAAGAAAAATCAAATTTGGATGACAGATGACATCTTGAATAAAATGACCGAAAGAAAGAAAGCAAAAAACACTCCAGAATATAAAAAAATAGACAATGACATACGTACTATGTGTAGAGAAGCAAAAGAACAGTGGATAGAAACAAAATGCAAGGAAATAGAAGACTTGGAAGCAAAGCACAGGACGAGATATGCATGAAGAAATAAAGAAATTATCAAATCGGTCACGGTTTGCACAAGGAGGAAGCTGTATCAAGAACAAAAATGGTGTAATATTACTTGATGAGAAAGACATATCAAACAGATGGGCAGAATACGTAAAAGAATTATTCGAGGACAACAGAGGTAAAAAACCATCACCAGATTCTAATGAAGGCCCAAACATTCTCAGATCAGAAGTAGAGAATGCCATTCATATGATACAAAAAGGAAAATCAGCAGGCATAGATAACATAAAAATTGAAATGATAGAAGCTCTGGAGAGCTTTGGTATAGATACAATCACAGAAATATGCAATGATGTATACAATACAGGATATATACCACACGACATGAAGACATCAGTTTTTATAACATTGCCCAAAAAACCAAATGCAACAGAATGTTCAGACTTCAGAACAATCAGCCTGATGAGTCATGCTATTAAGATACTGCTCAAAATCATACAGGAAAGAATAAAAAGTAAAGTAGACAGCGAAATCCAGGAAGAACAGTTTGGTTTTAGACGGAACAGTGGAACAAGAGAGGCAATATTTTGCCTAAGAATATTAGCAGAAAAATATACAGAGGTCCAAAAAAGTATGTATATGTGCTTCATTGACTATAAGAAGGCTTTTGACAGAGTCCATCATGAGAAAATAATTGAATGCCTCGAAGACATAGGTATTGATGGAAAAGATATAAGAATACTCAGTAACCTTTATTGGGAGCAAACTGCCACAGTAAGATCTGGAAGGAATTATTCACCATACATAGACATAAAAAGAGGTGTCAGACAAGGTTGTGTGCTGTCCCCCTGCCTATTTAATTTATACACTGAAAAAATTTTCAAACAGATACAGGAAATACCAGGACTGAACATCAGTGGAAGGTCAATAAACAACCTTAGATATGCAGATGATACCGTGTTGTTAGCTGAAAGCGAACAGGAGTTACAAGAACTAGTGAAGCAAGTGAACAGTATAAGTCATGAATATGGACTCGACATTAATATTGAAAAAACAAAAACTATGATAATTAGCAAAACAGACGATAAACCCACATTAAAGATAAGCGTAAATGGGGAAATCCTGGAACAAGTCAAGAGCTACGTATATCTCGGTCATATAATAACAGAAGATGGCAGATGTGAAACAGAAATCAAGAAGAGAATAGGAATGGCCAAAGCTACATTCAACAACATGAAACATATACTGACATCCAAACAGTTATCTCACAAATTAAAACTGAGAATCATAAAGTGTTATATATATTCTGCATTTCTGTATGGTGCAGAAACATGGACGATGAATAAGCAGTTGGAAGAAAGAATTGAGGCTCTTGAAATGTGGATATATAGAAGAATGGGGTGTATCTCATGGAAAGAGATGAAAACAAATAAGGAGGTCCTAGAAAATCTAGGTATGAAAAGAGAACTAATGAGGGAGGTCAAAGTTCGACAGCTAAAATACTTTGGCCACATAAAAAGGCATAACACCTTGCAGAAGACCATAACAGAAGGGAGAGTTGAAGGCAAACGTGCAAGGGGAAGACAGCGCTATAAGTGGGAAGACAACATCAAGAGATGGACAGGAAAGAGTCTATCAGAGTGCACCATCAAGACAAGAGACAGAAGACGTTGGAGATCCATTACAGCCAACCTTCGTTGTGGAGATGGCAACTGATGATGATGATGATACCTGTGCGTGTGTGTCAGATTGTTTTATGTGACACTTATACATGTGTGTGTGTGTCAGATTGTTTTATGTAACATTTATGCATGTGTGTGTGTGTCAGATTGTTTTATATAACACATACATGTGTGTGTGTGTGTGTTTCAGATTGTTTTATGTAACACTTATACAAATGTGTGTGTGTCAGATTGTTTTATGTAACACTTATGCATGTGTGTGTGTCAGATTATTTTATGTAACACTTATACATGTGTGTTTGTGTCAGATTGTTTTATGTAACACTTATACATGTGTGTTTGTGTCAGATTGTTTTATGTAACACTTATACATGTGTGTGTGTGTCAGATTGTTTTATGTAACACTTATACCTGTGCGTGTGTGTCAGATTGTTTTATGTTACACTTATACATGTGTGTGTGTCAGATTGTTTTATGTAACACTTATACCTGTGCGTGTGTGTCAGATTGTTTTATGTGACACTTATACATGTGTGTGTATCAGATTGTTTTATGTAACACTTATACATGTGTGTGTATGTCAGATTGTTTTATGTAACACTTATACATGTGTGTTTGTGTCAGATTGTTTTATGTAACACTTATACATGTGTGTGTGTGTCTTTTATGTAACACTTATACCTGTGCGTGTGTGTCAGATTGTTTTATGTAACACTTATACATGTATGTTTGTGTCAGATTGTTTTATGTAACACTTATACATGTGTGTGTGTATCAGATTGTTTTATGTAACACTTATACCTGTGCGTGTGTGTCAGATTGTTTTATGTAACACTTATACCTGTGTGTGTGTCAGATTGTTTTATGTAACACTTATACCTGTGCGTGTGTCAGATTGTTTTATGTGACACTTACACGTGTGTGTGTGTCAGATTGTTTTATGTAACACTTATACATGTGTGTGTATGTCAGATTGTTTTATGTAACACTTATACATGTGTGTTTGTGTCAGATTGTTTTATGTAACACTTATACATGTGTGTGTGTGTGTCTTTTATGTAACACTTATACCTGTGCGTGTGTGTCAGATTGTTTTATGTAACACTTATACATGTGTGAGTGTGTCAGATTGTTTTATGTAACACTTATACATGTGTGTGTGTTTCAGATTGTTTTATGTGACACTTCTACATGTGTGGTGTGTGTGTGTCAGATTGTTTTATGTAACACTTATACGTGTGTGTGTGTATCAGATTGTTTTATGTAGCACATTTTACATGTGCGTGTGTGTGTCAGATTGTTTTATGTGACACTTATACATGTCTGTGTGTGTCAGATTGTTTTATGTAACACTTATACATGTGTGTTTGGGTCAGATTGTTTTATGTAACACTTATACCTGTGCGTGTGTGTCAGATTGTTTTATGTAACACTTATACATGTGTGTGTCAGATTGTTTTATGTAACACTTATACATGTGTGTGTGTTTCATATTGTGTTATATGACACTTCTACATGTGTGGTGTGTGTGTGTCAGATTGTTTTATGTAACACTTTTACATGTGTATGTGTGTGTCAGATTGTTTTATGTAACACATATGTGTGTGTCCCCAACGGGCTGATCACCCGTTTGCCAGTCACTTCGATTACGGAAACAACAGCAGATGGATTGATTTGCCGTTGCCCTAAAGACGCCAATAGGCATGATGGGAAACAATGGCAAAGAAAACCTATCTGCTGTTGCCCTAAGACGCCACTAGGCGTAATGGCCACTGACTGCTTTGACGGTCGGTGGCTAAGGACGGAAGAAGAAGAAGAATGTGTGTGTCAGATTGTTTTATGTAACACTTGTGTGTGTGTGTCAGATTGGTTTATGTAACACTTATTCATGTGTGTGTGTGTGTGTGTGTCAGATTGTTTTATGTAACACTTATACATGTGTGTGTGTGTGTCAGATTGTTTTATGTCACACTTATACATGTGTGTGTGTGTGTCAGAATGTTTTATGTAACATATGCATGTGTGTGTGTCAGATTGTTTTATGTAACACTTATACATGTGTGTGTGTGTGTGTTTCAGATTGTTTTATGTAGCACTTTTACATGTGTGGTGTGTGTGTGTCAGATTGTTTTATGTAACGCTTATACATGTGTGTGTGTGTGTCAGATTGTTTATGTAGCACTTCTACATGTGTGGTGTGTGTGTGTCAGATTGTATTATGTAACACTTATACATGTATGTGTTTGTGTCATATTGTTTTATGTAACACTTATACATGTGTGTGTGTGGGTGTCAGATTGTTTTATGTAACACTTATACATGTGAGTGTGTCAGATTGTTTTATTTAAAACATATGTGTGTGTGTGTGTCAGATTGTTTTATGTAACACTTTAACATGTGTGTGTGTGTCAGATTGTTTTGTGTAACACTTATACATGTGTGTGTATCAGATTGTTTTATGTAACATTTATATATACATGTGTGCATGTGTCAGATTGTTTTATGTAACACTTATACATCTGTGTTTGTGTCAGATTGTTTTATGTAACACTTATACATGTGTGTTTGTGTCAGATTGTTTTATGTAACACTTATATATGTGTGTGTGTTTGAGTGTCAGATTGTTTTAAGTAACACGTAAATGTGTGTGTGTGTATGTATCAGATTGTTTTATGTAACACTTATAAATGTGTGTGTATGTGTCTAAGACCTATTGTTGTCTGATATCTTAGTTTGCCATAATAATAGCCCCTTCAGTCATAACTGACTATGGGAATGCGCCATTGAGGTGGCAGCCCTCAGCTGCTTATTTTCCTGGTGCTCCTTTCGACGTTTTCTCCCCTCCTCTGCTTGTTGTGTGAGCCTCTTTTTGCTCAATCTGAGGTGGCGCCGTAAATAGCATTGCCACTTAGTGCGATCGGCAGCTTCATCCTCCCATGTTGCTGGATCCATGTCCAGTGCCCTCATATCTCTCCTGCACACATCTTTGAACCTCAGCTGTGGTCGCCCAACTGCTCTCTTGCCATCTGCTAATTGTCCGTAGAAGATATCTTTTGGGATGCGACCATCTTCCATGCGGCAAACATGGCCAAGCCAGCGAAGTCTGCGCTGTCTAAGCAGTGTATACATACTTTGAAGGCCAGCATGTGACAAGACCTCGACATTTGTCACTTTATCTTTCCACGAGATGCCGAGGATGTGGCGTAGACACCGTAAATGGAAGGTACTGGGCCTTCTTTCTTGCTTAGCATAGGTCGTCCAGGTCTCGCTGCCATAAAGGAGTGTGCTGGTGATGCAGGCGTTATATACCGCAGCTTTGGTCTTCGTTGTGAGTTTGGAGTTTCCCCAAACACGCGATGTGAGGCGGGCAAAGGTAGCTGCAGCTTTGCCACTGCGGCTGTCGATTTCTGTTTCCAGTGAGAGTTTGTCATTGATGGTAGACCCTAGGTATGTGAAGTGGTGCACCACTGCCAATTCATAGTTATTGATAGTGATAACTGGTGCAGCACCCACATCCTGACTCAGCACATTTGTTTTCTTTAGACTTATTGTGAGGCCAAAGTCCTTGCATGCTTTACTGAAGCGATTCATCAAGCTCTGAAGCTCCTGTTCGCTTTGAGTGACGACTGCAGCATCATCAGCGAACAACAAGTCTCTTATAGTGACCCTTCTGATTTTTGTTTTTGCTTTCAGCCTTGGAAGATTAAACAGACGGCCATCTGACCTAGTGTGAAGGCATATTCCTTCAGTTGCATCTCTGAATGCATGTTTCAGGAGTAAGGCAAAGAAGATCCCGAAGAGGGTCAGAGCCAGAACACAGCCTTGTTTAACGCCACTTCATATGTCAAAGGGCTGTGACGTGCTTCCAGCATATTGGACAGTTCCCTTCATGTTGTCATGGAATGACTTTATCATTTCCAGCATTTTAGAAGGGCAGCCTATTTTCAGGAGGATTTTGAAGAGTCCATCCCTACTAACCAGGTCAAATGCTTTTGCGAGGTCTATAAAGGCGATATATAAAGGCCTTTTCTGCTTTCTTGATTTTTCCTGAAGCAAGCGGAGAGAGAAGATCATGTCTGTTGTTGATCTACCAGCTCGAAATCCACACTGTGACTGGATATATGCGCTCAGCTAACATCGCATTAAGATGACTTTATCAAAAACCTTACCAACAATACTAAGAAGAGAGATGCCTCTGTAGTTATTGCAATCACTTCTGTCTCCATTATTTTTATACAGCGTTACAATCTTGGCATCTCACATGTCTTGAGGAATAGTTGTCTCTTCCCAGCACTGGCACAATCCTATGCAGGGGATGTAATAGCGTGCTCTTACAGCATTTGATTAAATCAGGAGGAATCCCATCACTGCCTGGTGCTTTGCCAGAGGCCAAGCTATCAATGGCCTTGCTGAGTTCCTCTAATGTTGGTTCGGTAGCCAGCTCCTCCATAGTTGGCAGACATTTGACAGCATCAAGTGCTGCAGGCGTAACGGTATGTTCTCTAGCGTAAAGCTCAGAGTAGTGCTCGACCCACCTCTCCATATCTAGGTATGATGGTAAGCTTTTCTCTGCTGATGGTTTTTAGCGGTGCCATCTTACTTTTTTTGGGTGCCAAGTGCTTTCTTTATACCGTCATACATTTGTCTAATGTTGCCTGTTTGCGCTGCGGTCTGGATGCTCTCACTGAGCTGGAGCCAATAGTCATTTGCACAGCGTCGAGCAGTTTGTTGAACTTTGCTTTTTGTAGCCTTCAGGATCTGTAGGGTTCTAGCACTCGGTGAACGTTTGTATTCATTCGCAGCACTGCGCTTAGCTTCAATGACAGGTGCCATCACATCTGATGTACCATCAAACCAGTCATTTGACTTTGCCGTTTTCTTACCAAAGGTGGCAAGTGCAGTACTTTGAATGGCGTTCCGTAGATGCTCCCAGTTCTCTGTAATAGTATCACCATGCTGAGGGCTATTGAGCACTTTATTGAAAGTCGCAGTAAATTGAGCGATCATGACAGGGTCTGACATCTTGCTGGTATCAATGCATGGTTTCCCTTCATGTCTGACACGATAGAGTTTTCTTGGTTGTGCTCTGATTTTGCAGCAAACCAAGGAGTGATCTGTATCACAGTCTGCACTATGGTACAAGCGAGTGAAGAGCACAGACCTGAGAAGTGGCCTTCTGACGATAATCAGGTCCAGTTGGTGCCTGTGTTTGGATCGTAGGTGTCTCCATGACACCTTATGCTGGGGTTTTGTCTGAAAGTAGGTGTTGGTCACGCAGAGGTCATGGTGGACACACAACTCTAAGAGCCATTGTCCATTTTCATTCATCTTGACAATACCAAACCTGCCCAGACATGAAGGCCATGAAACACTATCGGCACCCACTCTAGCGTTAAAGTCACCAAGGAGAACAAGCTGTTCTTGCCTAGGTATGCTTTTGATGACTGCTGCTAGATTCTCGTAGAACTCATCTTTAGCTTCTGAGGCAGAGTACAGAGTAGGAGCATACACACTGACAAGGGTGATGGGACCTGTGCTAGTTTGCAGGCGGAGTGGTAACAGGCGTTCTGATCCATTCTCACCTGGTTCAACCATTTTGGTTAACGATTTATTGACCGCAAAACCTACTCCATGTTCTCTAGTTTTATTAGGATCTTTCCCTTGCCAATAAAATGTGTAGTCCTTCTCGCTTACCGTTCCAGAGCCCGCCAGACGCGTTTCTGAAGTGCAGCTATATCCACCTGAAGTCGTTTAAGCTCATCATTAATTATGGCTGTCTTCCTTACATTGTTTACGTCCTGTAGGTTTTCAGATAGTCCAGTCAACATAGTCCTGATGTTCCAGCATCCAAATCTGAGAGTTTGCTTATTTCTATTATTATGATAATTGCTTGGTGCAAAATTTTCTGTCCACAGTTTGGGTTTGACCCTAATCCCCATGCACCCAATGGGGAAAGCAGACAGTGGCGGGATAACACCTTATTGACTGGGGGCTGCCCAGCTTGAAGCGGGCGGTAGCTGTCCAGTGAGATCCTAGAACCTCTTCCACTGTCGGAAGTAGCCCATGGTGCCATGACCTATGCCAATTGGGCAAAATGCTTATAACCGGTAACTGCTACTTCCCGTGTTTTGCCGACACCTATAGGGTGAAGCTGGAGTGTCCTCTCCAGGGCGTGAGCTTGGGCACAGTTATATGGAGATCAAGCTGTTGCCCATGCAGCATGTTCCCCCTCTCCACGCAGCCGGTAGATCCAAAGGAACGGCAGTAGCCGATACAGTTTGGTACCAGCCACGTTGCAGGAGTTGCCAGAATAATGTTGAATCAACATTTGACTGCCTTAGGGACTCCGACTCCGGATTTATCCTCAGGGTTTACTCCCAAAGCCAATTCCATAAATGGATATTCCCGCAAGGCAGCGGTGGTTTGAATTCAGAGTTCCTTCTCTTAGATAAGCTACCAACCAAGGATCACGAGCCCTATCTGCCCGAAGCGGCTGGTTTTAAGGCGCCAGTCGCTCGCCTTTGCCCCTTCTCCCATCAGTGGAAACAGTTCTGCCGGGCTCAAATTGAGCCACACGTGAAGGCCGGAAGCTGGACTTGGTTGTCAGAGGCTGCTTGAGGCGCGTGCCATAGGAGTATTTTATCTGCAGTGAGAGCTTATCCTCACTACAACTCCCGGCAGTAACAACCTTTGTGACACAGGGTATTTTGTATTAAATACACATATGCCTTAGTCCTCGAAATACTACACATGAGAGAGAGAGGGGTGGAGTGGAACACATTCAAATAATAACGAACACTAGCAATGTTCCCAACTCTGTCTAATGTATTCAAATAATTATCACCACAAAATCACAACAATATATGTAGTTAGCGAAGTGTAACACACATTGATGAAAATCTCAGATAACCAAATGCCTTATCTTCTCACAACTAAATGTCCACTTCCATTCGACAATCCGAGTCAGCCATCATCACCAAAACCCTCATCGCTCTCTCTACTTTACTGCCCAATCCAAACGCCCCTTGCGTTCACCCCTGACCTGCTGACATCACAGTTTCGTGTTGTTAAGTGTATGAGAACACCTCTCACACCCGACTGACATTATGTACCCGCCTCCAGCGGAGCACCGCCAGTCTACAGCTGTGTTAATCACACTGTAACATCTACTCCCCCCCCCCCCCCCCCCCCCCCCCCCCCCCTCCCCCCTGGGGAAAAAAACACGAAGTTTTTTTTTTTTTCTCTGGAGAGCGGCTGGACGCACTCCAAACACCCAACATCCGGCTTTTGAGCCAAGTATACATTCAAATCCTTCTTGTCTTCACATATCTTGCATACTCACTTAAACATCGTGTGGGGGGGAAAAAACCAAGAAAAAAAACAAGCATTCTACAAACGAGACAGAGTGTCAGCTACAACGTTGAGCTTACCCTCTAGGGGTAAAACAGTAAATTTGTACTGCTGCAGTAAGAGAGCCCAATGAGTTAACACATTAACTACCGAATTAAAAAACACACTGTGGCCGAATTAAATTTTTTTCCCATTTTCATCCTGTAGGTGTTTGCACAAAGTAAGCTGTAGTTTTCGTAATTGTTTACAGATTTGTAGGAATTACACGTCATTTTAAAGATAAATGAATGTACTATTACAATAAACATTAGTTGCAACTCTAATAGAGGTTGTTGCTATTTAACGGCCCTCCGATGGCCGAGGACTTGCAATATTTTCACAGTTATAACTGCTTGCGTCCCATCTCTATCAAAATCACAATTTCAATCAACGTGCACACCGTTTTCACTCTTGTCCTCGTCGCTAGATCTTTCAGTCAATTGTTGAAACATGTTTCTATCCTATTCAGCCGTTAGACGAGATGTGCACGCATTTTTTGTAGTCCTAGCACTAGTTGCCACGGTAAACAGTTTTACACGATTTGGTAACTAACCCAAAACACTGAAAAATATGAACATAATATCAACTTTTCAGTGTTCTACAACAACCATGCTTTGGGAATTTGTTTTCCGGTGGCAACTTAAAATCTTGAACCAGATCAGAGAGTGTTTCAGTACATTTTTCATTCGTTTTATTACTAAAATTAGATTGGCGCCCTGAGCGGCTTGCGGTCCAAATGTGATTATGTTGTGAGCCGCTGACAGCGGCTTGCGGTAGCTAATGAGTTAATTTCGAGCTTGTCGATTTCGACGACTGTAAAAATTAGAGTGGTCGATGGTCTGTCTGTAATACAAAATGTGCACCTATCAAATACCGGGACAACTTTGAAACTCCCCACACAATTGCCAAGCACTCCCTTTCAATCGTGGAGTACCTAGTCTCAGCCGGCAACAGCTTCCGACTCACATACATCACTGGATGTAAGGTACTCTGATGGTCTTGCATTAAACAAGCTCCAATTCCTACAGAAGATGCGTCTGTCCGCAAAACAAAGGGTTTGCGTAAATCTGGCATCAGTAAGATGGGTTTCCTAGAGAACACCCTCTTGATTCTGGATAAGACTATCTCGCAATCTTGTGTCCACACGACCCTATTTGGCATCCCCTTACTCATTAGCGAGGTAAGTGTAGCTGCAATGGAAGAGAACTGAGGGATAAACTTGTGATAAAAATTCACAAGTCCAATTAGACTTTTCACTTGCTTTTTTGTTTTAGGTGTCTGCAACTGTAAAATCTTTGTGACTGTCACATCTTCCGGTTTCAGGTGATTATGACCTACAGTATGTCCTAAGAAATTTAACTCTTTAAAATCTATGCAAACTTTACTCAGCCGTGCTGTCAAATTATGCTGCCTTAGACACCGCAATAGGGAAGATAACCCCATCATGTGATCCTCCCATGACTCATGAAACAAACATATATCGTCGATATATGTAATAATATCCGATCGATGTCCTAACAATCTTCTCATCATTCTCACAAATGTGGCGGGCGCGTTCACTAAGCCAAAGCACATGACATTGAACTGAAACAATCCTTTGGGGGTGCTAAATGCCGTTAGAGGTTTTGCAGCCTCTGCGAGGGGTACCTGCCAATAGCCTCAAGACAGATCTTCTTCTTCTTCTTCTTCGATCCTTAACCACCGACCGTCAAAGCAGTCAGTGGCCATCACGCCTAGTGGCGTCTTGTAGGGCAACAACAAATTGATTCCACTTTGCACGGTCGGTGGCCATCCTTCGTACAGTGCCCCAACTCTGGTTCATTCTTTGCATCTCAGCCTCCACAGTCCTCCGCCAAGTTGTTTTTGGTCGGCCTCTCTTTCGCTTTCCTTCAGGGGTCCAAAGCATAGCTGTTCTTGTGATGGCATCGGGGTCTCTTCTGAGGACATGACCAACCCAGCTCCAGCGTCTGCCAGCTATGATGGTATGCATGTCCTCTTGCTTGCTACGAGTAAGCAGATCTTGGTTGGTGATGGTATTCGGCCAAAATATTCGGTGAATTTTTCTTAGGCATGTTGTGTGAAAAGAGGACAATTTTGACATTGCCTTCTCTGTGACTCTCCAGCATTCCGCACCATAGAGAAGCACAGAAAGCACGCAACTCTGGTATAATCTTAATTTTGTGCTTGTGCTGTATTGGGAGGACTTCCAGATGTTATTTAGGCTAAAGAAGGCTGTTCTTGCCTTATTCATTCTGATGTTGATCTAGTTTGCTGAAATATGTAGCGTGGGTGAGTTGTGTTAACAGATCTTCCTGATTAGGTATTGGTTCAGCGTCAACGATGGTGATGCTGTTCAATCTCCGAAAGTCAATACATATACGAAGAGATCCGTTCTTCTTGCGAACCACAACCATTGGAAAAGAATATGGTGAATCAGACGGAGAAATGATCCCCAGTCGTTGCATGTCACCAATTTCTCTCTCGACAGCCGATTTGAAATGCATGGGCAATGGATACAGTTTTACCCTAATAGGCTGATCACATGTCAGTGATATCATGACAAATCAGGTCTGTCCGTCCTGGCAGATCTGTGAGGACATCCTTAAACTCCGCTAATATAATCTGTACTTCCGACTTTTGTTCTACTGTTAGGTCATCCCCAATTCGCACCATATTCCATGACTCCGAAGGAACCAGGGGTACAAGGGATAACTGGATATTCCCTTCACCTTTTTCATCTCCCGTGTCATCAATGACTGCTGTACATGCCACTGTTGCTTCAGTCTGTGCTGCCCTTGTGACTGCTTTCAATGACTCAGGTCGTTCTACATATGGCCTCAGCATATTCACATGAAATACCTTCTCCTTATTTCGGACCGAAATTAGGTAATTGACATCTGTCATTTTTTTAACCACCTTGAATGGTCCTTGCCACGTAATGCTCAAGCGATTCTCTTTAGCTGGTAAAAGTAGCCAAACTTCCTCACCTGAAACCAGGGATACTAGTTTGGAGTTCCGATTTGCGTTCTTCCGATACCGTGCTAACGACCCCGCCAAACAATCACATGCCACCAAACAAGATTTTACAATACGTTCTCTGAGGCTAACTACATACTCATAACTCGTAACTTAGGTGCTATTTGCACATTTTCCAGTTAATAAATCCTTCAATATGTGCATCGGCCCCCTTGGGTTTGCCCCATACAGTAATTCGAAAGGGGAAAATCCTGTACTCTCTTGGGGAGCCTCCCTATAGGCAAAAAGGACCGCTGGGAGTAACCTATCCCATTCTTGTGGAGATTCTGCGGTCACTTTTGCCAGCATGTGTTTTAATGCACCGTTAAAACGCTCGCAAACTCCGTTTGACTGAGGGTGATATGGACTCGTGAATGTTTGGGCAATACCCAACAGCCCAGTGATTTCTGACATCTCCTTCGAAATGAACTGACGGCCCCTATCCGATAATATCTTTTCCGGAAAACCAAACCTGCAAAACAACATCTGCAAAGCCTCTGCGACTGCTTGTGAAGTAATACTCTTCATCGGCACCGCCTCTGGCCACCTGGTGCACAAATCTACCATCGTTAAAATGAAACGATATCCCCTGTCTGAAGTGACTGAGAGGGGGCCTATAATATCAATCGCTACTTTCTGGAAAGGTCGTACTGACAAGTCCATAACCTGCACTGGAGCTTTGGGAGTTCTGTCTTTATGCCTCATCTGTTGGCATATCTTACAGGACCTACAATATAGTTTAATGTCCTTGCTAAACAATGGCCAATAGAATTGTGACAACACCCTCTGGCGCGTTCGAGCCACACCCATATGTCCCGCAAAAGGGGAATCGTGTGCAACCTCTAACACTTTTGCTCTAAAACTACATGGTACCACCACTTGGCGCTGAGTTTGTACTCCCTTAGCGAAACACCTAGTGAGAACATTATTCTTGAGCTCAAACCAATGTCTGGCATACTTCGTGCACTTTACATCACCTCTCTCGGCAAAGTTGTAAAATTTACACAATGATCCATCTGACCGTTGGTGCTGGATAAAGTCCGACACCTGTGTATCCTGACTCCCTTTGACCAATTCCGATGTCTTAGCTTCATGATGCGTCGCTTCTAATGCGTCATGTGCCTTTAACTGCGCCCTCGTAATCACCGCATTGGCCCTAAGCACATGATTGTCCCTCCATTTCCTGATATCCATCTGAGTATATTTCTGCACACCTTGCACATTACCCACAATCAAATCCGCTATCGGTGCTTCGAGTACACAGGCCTGTACTCTACCAGATATGAAGGGTGTGTCCACCTCAATAATGGCAATACTCAATGTTACCCCCGAAAGGGACACATCTTGCTGTCTTACCTATCAAGCATGAGTCGTCAATGCAGGATCTGCGCACTCCTATAGTTGTGCAGCCCGTGTCTCTCAACACAGACACTTCCTGCTTTTGCACAAATCCTGGATGCAATTCTGTAAAGTTTCATGTCCACTGTACATAGTTGTTGAGATCAGGCATGCTCCAGTCTACCCAGCTGTAAATGGGTAACTCACCCTAGTCCTAAGTTAGGGAAGGCAAAGGCAGCTGTAAACAGTAGTTTCCCTCTAAGGCTCCAGGGGAAGCAGGCCCTAAACTTGGTCACTTCAACCGACGCAGGATGGTGTAGATATGGGTAGAAGTGTAGAGTGTGTTTAACGCGAATGGTGTACTGTTCGTGTTCTGACCAATCTAAACACTCATTCACTTGTGTCTACAAGGCACCAATGCAGACTGCTGGAATCTTTGTTTACACAGTTTATTGAGACGCACACACTGGGACATAACGAGTAAATCATGGTAGGTTGACATATCAATTTGCAGGCATACATAGTAGATCCTATGTCATGACACATTCATAAATCATAGGTAGTACATCAATATCTTCCAATGTCATGATACATAATGGCCGCATCCCCTATCTGACTAAGCGCGTCAGTGAAGGCGGATCGGTAACTAAAGTTGCTTTATGTTCACAGTTTATCATATTGTGAAACCACGATAAGGGGTTTCTATCAAAATTGAGATCTCCTTGCCACTGTCCGAATAATAAGATACATGCCCCGTTCTTTGGACAGTGATTCAAAAATACGATGACAGGAATGTAATATGGCCGCCTTCCTGAGTTGTCGCTCACTCGCTCACAGGAGGATATATATATAAGCCAAAGTTACTTTGCAATACAGATGCATAATTTCTTAAAGTTCCTCCATACAGATCTACCGTAACCCAGTTACCTCACGTAGACATAATTACAGTATGGAGCCCGTCATCTCCGTCGATACAAACTTGACCCTAGCGTTGCGAAGCACAAAATTCCAGCTAGGCCTAACCGACCTGAGATCACCAAAAACAGGGACTGGAATTACCTGGAGTCCGAATCATACATGGTACCGTACATTAGGAAAGTCTAACACAACTCTAGTAGAGACACAATCTCCTATAGAAGAAAAACTACTTCGTAAATCATTTTTACTGAAGAATATATCAGCCCTGGAAAAATGCATACCCGCCATTGTCACGGTACATCGGAACTCATCACGACTAGACAAGACAACTCCTACTTCCGCTAGAGCAGTGTAACAAGAATATAGTCCTGCCTACCCATCCAAAATATACAATATAGGACTGATTCTACTTGTACTAATAATATGTAATACATATGAATTCAGGCCATAAACATAATAAGCAAATTAATCTATTTTCTGGCCCTAAGAAATAGGTACGGACATGGGTGTCATATCCATGCGCCGAATTAATATCAAGAACGATTACTCCTATAATCAAAAGGGTAAAACAATTATGGATTATCTAGCCTTCCCCATAGACAGCATTTTCATACACAAATGAATGAATGTCTATATCTTTTCCATATTAAATAGCCATATCGATTTTTGTAATATGTGCGTCAAAATATGCACGCAACAGATTACCACACCCCTCGGGAAAAAAAAATGGTACTTTTTTTTTTTGAAATACATCTAGGAGCAACATACAATAGGCTCACAACGCACCAATAACAATGCGCAGATGATAAGCATAAGTTTTCTGACCTTAGAGAAAGTACTTCTCTAAGTATAAATATTTCCAGAGAGGTGTCACCAACGCATACTACAATATTAGCAATGACACCATTTGTACATTAGTTTATACATAAATTTCATCTAAGATATCTTAACATCATGATCATCAAAGACGAAAAAAACATTGAAAAATCAGCGGTGAATAAATATCAATGAACCGCTAAGTAGTGTTACAATCAATATATATGATATTACATATGTGTACACATTTCAACATAGGAACAACTGTATCAAAGTTGTATAACAGTTATGAATCATGTGGGCATCTAGACAAAATATCTGCCATCACATTTTCTGACCCACGGATAGCTCGCACCGAAAAATGAAATGGCTGCAGAGCAATCGCGTAACGCGTTGATCTCGCGCTCTTCAGATTTTTACTCTGAATAGCCGTAAGAGCTTTCTGGTCAGTTTCCACAATGAAATGCGCGCCAAGGAGAAATCTTTGCAGTTTAAGGATTGACCAAACCATAGCCAATAATTCACGGTCTAGGACCGAGTAATTCTTCTCTGCGGCATTTAATTTACGAGAAATATACATCACAGGATGCAGAGTTCCAGAGTACTCTTGCATTAGTGCTGCTCCAATCCCGGTGGATGAAGCGTCACTACGAAGAATAAATGTCTTATCCTTAGAAGGCAATACTAGGATAGGTGAAGTAGAAAACATAGTTTTAACCTTATCCAAAGAGGATTGACATTCTTGAGTCCAATGGACTACATTAGGAGACCCTTTCTTTAGCAAGGAAGAAAGAGGTGACATAATGGAGGACAGATTCGGAATGAATCGTCCATAAAATTGTATTAGACCTAAGAGACTTCGCACTTGCTTTTTAGTCTTAGGAATAGAAATGTTAAGTATCTTACTTGTATTATGGTCTTCTGTTTTTAGGAACCCATGACCAACACGGTGTCCTAAGAAAGATATTTCGCTAAAACCAATACATGCTTTCGATGGTTTCGCTGTCAGGTTATGCTCGCGTAAGATAGACAATAGTTCATTTATCCCATTATAGTGATCGTTCCAAGTATCACTGAAAAGACAGATGTCATCAAGATACGCAATGACATCTGAGCGATGAGATAGGATTCGACGCATCATGCGTACGAATGTTGCAGGGGCGTTCATAAGACCGAAAGGCATGAAATTCCATTGGAATAGACCCCTAGGCGTCGAAAAAGCAGTAAACGGTTTGGCGTGTTCGGATAATGGAACTTGCCAATATCCCTTAGACAAATCGAGTTTAGTAAAGAAATGAGAATTCGATAGTCTCGTAAGTAGCTCTTCTAGTAAAGGCATAGGATCAGCATCAAATTTCGTCACTTGGTTCAATTTGCGATAATCCACGCAAAGACGTATGTTATTGTCTTTTTTTTCATAAAATAACCATCGGCGAAGAATATGCTGATGTGGATGGTTCAATAATTTTTAACTCTATCATCTCATCCAACTCTTTCTCTACCTGTGCTTGAAAATGTATCGGGATAGGATACAGTCTGACTCTTATAGGACTATGGTCAGTAAGAATAATGTCATGTTGAATGACATCAGTTTGACCAGGAATGTCAGTAAGGACATCCTGAAATTGTTCTAATATAGTAGAAACTTGTTTCTGCTCTCCTGGAGATAATTCTGGAGAAATTGCAACATCTTTCCATGATTCATTAGAGTGAAGAGGAATCATTGGAAAAGGTAAATTTACATCCGAGAAACTCGTTTCCTCATCCTGTATTACTGACAGAGATGAGTACTGTCCATGTTGGACTGGAAAATCGTCCGTTGCCTGGAAAACAGGTTGTAAATAATCCGGACGTTCATGGAATTCCGTGAGCATGTTGATGTGGAAGGTTTTACGCTTCCCGTCAATATCGACGATATAGTCAACATCGGAAACTTTTGATATTATATCGTACGGACCTTTCCAAGAAATAAGAAGTCTATTTTCCCTACAAGGTAGCAAGACGAATGCTTTGTCACCTGGACAAAGTTGTCGCAAACATCTCTTTTTATTGGCAAATTCCCTTGCCTTCTGTTTCGCAAATTCAGAAGAAGCAGTTGCCAATTTGCATGCTTCAATAATCTTGTGTCTAAGTGCGATGACATATTCATAAGAGGATTTTGTGTCATCGACAATATTATCAGCAGTTATAAGATCATGAAGTAAGGACATAGGACCTCGCGGTTTCGCGCCAAAGACAAGTTCAAAGGGAGAAAATCCTGTATGTTCGTTGGCGACCTCTCTATATGCAAAGAGAGCCGCGGGTAAAACCCTATCCCAATCCTGTGGATGATCTTCTGTTATCTTACCTAGTAGGTTTTTCAGAGTTCTATTCAGACGTTCCACCATCCCATTGGACATAGGATGATAAATACTACTCAGCGATCTCTCTATCTTAAGGGTCGACATTACTTGAGACATGGTATCCGATATGAGTTGGGTACCATGGTCGGATAATATTTCTGCTGGAAATCCCAGACGAGAAAATATTAACCAAAGAGCATCTGCGACATCAGCAGTAGTTATGCTCTTTAGAGGAACAGCCTCCGGCCAACGTGTGCACATATCAACACACGTCAAAATAAATTGGTGTCCTCTAGCAGACTTTATCTTAAATGGACCAATGATGTCTATCGCCATTTTTTGAAATGGTCGAATTGGAATGTCTGCAGCCTGAATAGGTGCATCATGGCGTGGACCTCTGGATTTAATCTCTTGACATACTTTACAAGATCGACAATAGATTCGTATGTCCTTATTCACAGCAGGCCAAAAGAAAGATTGAAGAACTCTAGCTTTAGTACGGGAAAAACCCATATGTCCAGCACACTGCGAATCATGAGCGTGCTGTAAGATTTTAACTCTCATATTTTTAGGCACAAGGATTTGAGAATGAATGGACTTAGCGGAGTCTTGTACCATACGTACAAGTACGCCATTCTTCATCGTAATCCAAGATTTACGATTTGTATCCTTATTCGGATCACCTTTTGTTGCCAGAGTAAAGAATTTCTTTAGAGTAGGATCATCTTTCTGCTGTTTTATAAAAAAGAATCATGGGAAATCTCCAAGGGATCATCTTGGATCTGCCCATCATTATCTTCAGAATGTGAAGATTGCGGCATATTAAGAGCTTGAGCCCTAGTGATTACTGCATTAGCAGATTGCATATTAACATTTTCCCAATTAGAAATTTGCTGTGGAGTGCATTCTTTCACTCCATGAATGCGACCGATGATAAGATCAGCGATCGGATTCGGCAAGAGACATGCTTGCACCTCTCCTGTAAAGAAAGGCGTAGCAATATTGATAATGGCAGTGGAGTACTTCTCCAATGTGCCACCAAATGTTACACATTTGACTATATTGCCTGTAGCTCGAGAAGGATTTACGAGTGATTGCCTCACTCCGATGGTAGTGCACCCCGAATCGAAAAGAATTGATACCGGAGTACCATCTATTAGGCCCCTATTAAAGACAAGAGCACCCCTTCCATTATGCGCGATTGATGCATGGAGCGCGGGAAGCGGGTGACCGCAGCTTAAAGTAGAAACTGTGGTTGGGTCGAATAATGTTTTGCATTGCGAACACTGAGATGCTCTAGCAAAATCGAAAGCGGAATTTGCTACACTGTTGGAGTCTTTTTTATCATTATTCTGATTATCGGTGTCGTGGAACTCCTGTTGTGCAGAGTTAGCCTGGTAATAAGATTTACCATGTCTTTTGTGTTGTGATCTACCTCGGTTATAATTGTCTCTATAATTATTATTGCCTCTGTTATAACCCCTATTTGGGTTTGAATCATAATATTCATGATCATAATCATCATGCTCATTATACTGAGTATCCCTGTAATATTAGTTTTTTTGTCTCCATGAAGCACTTGGGTAGTTCCTATAGCTACTCCCTTTTCGAGAATTTCTAAAATTATGGGTACCCCTCGCGTGTCGAGGACTATCAGCTCGATTCCAGTTCTTCGAAGAAGAACCCTGATTTGAGTGGTTATCTTGGTTTTGATGCTTATTCCAATTAACCTTTTTATCAAATTTATTTTTAGCTCCTTGGAATTTGTGTGAGTAATTCTGATTATATTCTGTTGCCGAAGCAACTGGCATACTCTTTTTAATGTTAGAGTTACTAAGAATCATGTCAGGGTGTGCCGTGGCATACTGGTCACAATATTCTTCCATTTGCTTTAATGTACTAGGTTTACGCTCATGTAAGAACTCTAGGAATGATTTATTTACCGAAGACATGACCTTGTCTCTTAGCAATAAATCCGTAAGACCATCAAATGTTTTCTCTGTTTTGGATAATTCAATCCATCGTGAAAGTGTAATTCGTGCTTTTGAGATGAATTCTGAGAATTCTACACCTACCTCAGGTCTCATTGTTTTAAACAAAAGACGATAACCTTCCTCAGACAGCTGATATCTCTTTATCAAAGCTGCCCTAACAGCATCATAATTATCCTTGTCGGCCTCTTCAACGAAATATAACTTACTCAGAGACTCCCCTTTTAGATTTTCAGACAACTGATTCACATACTGTGATTTGTCAACATTATGAGCACGACAAGCACGTTCAAATCTATCAAGCCAGAATGCTATATCATCACTGGCAGAGTTGAACGCTGGTACCTTGACCTTGTACACAAAGGGTTTACCATTACCACCAGATGCCTGATTAACATTACTCATACATGTCAATTTCAATTTCTCTAATTCAAACTCATGTTCTCTTATTGCTTTTCTCTCTTCAGCTTCTCTATCTAATCTTTTCTGTTCTGCAGCAGCTTCTAATTTCTTTTGTTCTGCAGCAACTTCTAATTTTTTTTGTTCAGCTGCAGCAGCAGCAGCAGCAGCTTCTAATTTCTTCTGTTCTGCATCAAATCTCCTTTCCTCCACTTGCATCTGCAATTTCTTTAGTTCAGCAGCAGTATCAGCTTCTTTTTCTAATCTTTTTTCTTCAGCTAGAGCTTTCCTCTCTTCAGCAGCAGCAGCAGCTTCTAATTTTTTTTCTTCTATTTGAAGTTTTCTCTCCTCAGCCGCAGCTTTTTTTTCCTCAGCAGCAGCTTTTCTCTCCTCTGCAGCAGCTTTTCTCTCTTCAGCAGCAGCAGCAGCTTTTTTCTCTTCTGCAGCTAATGCTTTGTCATATTGAGCAACAGTCCATTGTTCTAAGTCTTTCCCAGTCTTATCAAGGGATTTTCCTTGTGCTATAAAGTAATCTAATGTAGACATTTTGTCTTCTTAAATCAGAAACCTGAAAAAGTTAAATAAATTACCTTATTTCACTTTAATGGGAGACAAGTCTATACCATAGACTTAGTCTTAGTGAAAAACTTGAGTACCTGTGGAAAACAATAACTGTCTATCTCAAATACTGTGGGAGACAAGCCTTACAAAGGTCTTGTATACCTTAATGTAATCAATGATCACTTGAGTACCTGTGGAAAATAATATTTCCTATACCAATCACTTTGGGAGACAAGCCTTACAAAGGTCTTGTATAACTTAATGTAATCAATGATCACTTGAGTACCTGTGGAAAATAATATTTCTTATTCCAATCACTTTGGGAGACAAGCCTTACAAAGGTCTTGTACACTTTGTTTTATAACAATAATAATCATAAAGTACTGATCTGTACTATACTATAAGTGTATACAACTATACCTCCTATGTCATATGTCAACTAAAGACATTACAAAGGACAAACAAGAAAAGACAATCTGAAAACATTTGCAGAGATCAAATTAAATTAACTAGGAGAAATGAAAAAAAATGATCACAGAATCTGTGATGATAACTGCAATAAGATAACAAGACAAATAACGCCACAGTGTATAAACATAAGGGTGTAAAGAACTGAAATGAAAGGAAAGATGAGACCTACAATTATACAAACAAATCAAACAAAAATAAAGAACAGAAAAAATGTTACAAATACAAATATGAACATGGTCGTCACAACTAACCAAATATCTGCAAACTATGTTGCATGCAAATTTCAATTAAGAAATTGCTCCCTATAGAACGCCAGAACAAGACCAATATCACTTGGTATTTCCTGTTCTAGTCACCTCCCATCCAGGCCCGCAAAGACATAACAATCACACATATAAACAAATAATATATAAACAT
The DNA here is from genome assembly GCA_024509875.1 of Oreohelix idahoensis. Classification (NCBI taxonomy): domain Eukaryota; kingdom Metazoa; phylum Mollusca; class Gastropoda; order Stylommatophora; family Oreohelicidae; genus Oreohelix; species Oreohelix idahoensis. The sequence continues at coordinate 76,958 of JAMPIV010001587.1, forward strand.
AAATATATATAAATCATCAATGTGTGTATCATATCATGCAATGTGTTGTAGTTGCAATGTATAGTACTGTATGCTCAGTTTTAATAAATTAGACTACCACTTTATTGAGTAATAGATTTGCATTCTAACTATTACACTGTCCAATTTTTTTGAGCACAATAGAAGATCCACCGATGAAATTTGCACTTTATGTTCAACAATGCTCTTGTATTACAGCAGGATAAACAATCACTGGTTTAGAACACTGAGTGTATTGTGCCAAATGTCAACAAGTGCTGTCCCAGATATTGCTACACTTGTCAGAACAGGTCAAGCTGACATTGATTGTATAGCTGTCCTACTGGTGTTGATGTGGTCAAACAAATGTTCTTGTAACTGTAAAATGTGATTCTCAACACAAGACTGCGTAGGCTGGACCCAGGGATCTGGCTCACCACTGTAAAGTTTCATGTCCACTGTACATAGTTGTTGAGATCAGGCATGCTCCAGTCTACCCAGCTGTAAATGGGTAACTCACCCTAGTCCTAAGTTAGGGAAGGCAAAGGCAGCTGTAAACAGTAGTTTCCCTCTAAGGCTCCAGGGGAAGCAGGCCCTAAACTTGGTCACTTCAACCGACGCAGGATGGTGTAGATATGGGTAGAAGTGTAGAGTGTGTTTAACGCGAATGGTGTACTGTTCGTGTTCTGACCAATCTAAACACTCATTCACTTGTGTCTACAAGGCACCAATGCAGACTGCTGGAATCTTTGTTTACACAGTTTATTGAGACGCACACACTGGGACATAACGAGTAAATCATGGGTAGGTTGACATATCAATTTGCAGGCATACATAGTAGATCCTATGTCATGACACATTCATAAATCATAGGTAGTACATCAATATCTTCCAATGTCATGATACATAATGGCCGCATCCCCTATCTGACTAAGCGCGTCAGTGAAGGCGGATCGGTAACTAAAGTTGCTTTATGTTCACAGTTTATCATATTGTGAAACCACGATAAGGGGTTTATATCAAAATTGAGATCTCCTTGCCACTGTCCGAATAATAAGATACATGCCCCGTTCTTTGGACAGTGATTCAAAAATACGATGACAGGAATGTAATATGGCCGCCTTCCTGAGTTGTCGCTCACTCGCTCACAGGAGGATATATATATAAGCCAAAGTTACTTTGCAATACAGATGCATAATTTCTTAAAGTTCCTCCATACAGATCTACCGTAACCCAGTTACCTCACGTAGACATAATTACAGTATGGAGCCCGTCATCTCCGTCGATACAAACTTGACCCTAGCGTTGCGAAGCACAAAATTCCAGCTAGGCCTAACCGACCTGAGATCACCAAAAACAGGGACTGGAATTACCTGGAGTCCGAATCATACATGGTACCAGCCCTGGAAAAATGCGTACCCGCCATTGTCACGGTACATCGGAACTCATCACGACTAGACAAGACAACTCCTACTTCCGCTAGAGCGGTGTAACAAGAATATAGTCCTGCCTACCCATCCAAAATATACAATATAGGACTGATTCTACTTGTACTAATAATATGTAATACATATGAATTCAGGCCATAAACATAATAAGCAAACTAATCTATTTTCTGGCCCTAAGAAATAGGTACGGACATGGGTGTCATATCCATGCGCCGAATTAATATCAAGAACGATTACTCCTATAATCAAAAGGGTAAAACAATTATGGATTATCTAGCCTCCCCATAGACAGCATTTTTCATACACAAATGAATGAATGTCTATATCTTTTCCATATTAAATAGCCATATCGATTTTTGTAATATGTGCGTCAAAATATGCACGCAACAGATATCCAAAATGACCATTTTCTTCAAGAGAAGAGAGACAAGGGGCAGAGTGTTGACCACAGATAAGCATAGGCTTAACCGTGTCTGGTTTCAAATAATGGTCTACACCCTTTCGCAATTCTCATTGTTAAAGTATTCTAATATGCAAGCCGAATTCCCGCTCGTTCCCTGAATATATTAGCACAGAACCTTATTGCCAACAATGTCCTGATCCCCTTACAAAGACTACAGTGTAGCTGAGTATTGCTATCCTTTTTCGGACTATTGTTTTGGGAGAGTGTTCCCCCCCCCCCCTGACTACTCGGTCCTGACTCCTTTTTCTAAAAGGATTTTGTTTCTTTGGTAAGGTGGGCTTTTGCAAAATCGTCCTTTTGTTCCCTGCTCGTTTGTGGGCGCATCTACTATCTGAATCTGATTCCACAGGCCACCTATCCTGTCCCTGTCTCACCAGTATATCTGTATTGATTTCTATCAGATTGAAATAGTATTAAATTTCTTCCTCGTGTGATCTATGGTACCCCGATTAATTGTCCCCCATAACCGTGCATGAGATCTGTCTCCTCAAAAGTAGGTGCCCCCCCTATCATATAATTAAATCTTCTGGGGCCAAATCTATTGGGCACTCTTCGATCTAAGTTAGATTGTAAAAGTGTTTGTCTAGTAAATCTTTTTTTATACTCGCTGAGAAAGTCTCAGACATACTCTCCCTGTGTATGACCTTTCCTGGAATGCATGGTCACGTATTGGTGTACCTAATTCTGACATCGTACCGATGTTTTTGGGCTTGCGTTCCTGAAAAACGCAATAAGCTCAGATGAACACGATGACAATACCTTGTACCCCGAAACATATAATGTCGAAAAGCCCATCAAAGTCTTTAGTAATACCTTTCCAACCTCAAATCCATCGATTTTTAATAATCTGATTAATTTTTTTGCAATGAAAAACCACCAAAATCCTGATTGAACGCCTTTGTCTCACGTCTCGGAAAACGAGCCCGATATACCCATCCGCCGTAAGAACGAAGATATTCCTTAACAACCTCTCCTTGACTAT